>OX104117.1:6655990-6759202 GCA_944474755.1 Limnoperna fortunei | reverse complement strand
CCTAATTTTTTTTTTAGCTCACCTGGCCGAAGGCCATGTGAGCTTATGCCATCACAATGCGTCCGTCGTCGTCCGTCGTCGTCCGTTAACAATTTCAAAAATCTTCTTGTCTGAAACTACTGAACCAATTTGACTGAAACTTGATAGGAATGATAAATGACATGTTGGCTACAAACGATCTTCATTTTAAATTGATCCTATAAAAAACATGGCCGCCATTGCTAAAAATAGAACAGGGGGGTAAAACAGCAGTTATTTGCAAATAACTCAAAAACGGTGACAGATATCAAAATTCTGGCACAGGGTAAAAGTTATCAGCACGTGAAAATCTACCTACCCTGAAATTTTGAAGAAATTCCAACAAACCATGTGGGAGTTATTGCCCCTTTTCTTGATTTTTTCTGAGTTTTGCACTAATTTTGTCTTATATCTCAAGAACTATATAAGATATTGAAGTTATTTCAATTGCATATTGTTCAGCTAAGTAAGCTCTACAAAATTGTCATTGGGTTGAAAATGTCAGATGACCCCTTATAGGGGCTATGGCCTCTTAAATGCCAGAAATAGTGGTTTTACCCTTATAGATTGCGAACCGTCCGTTAACAATTTCAAAAATCTTCTTGTCTGAAACTACTGAACCAATTTGACTGAAACTTGATAGGAATTATAAATGACATGTTGGCTACAAACGATCCTCATTTTAAATTGATCCGATAAAAAACATGGCCGCCGTTGCTAAAAATAGAACAGGGGGTAAAACAGCAGTTTTTTGCAAATAACTCAAAAACGTTGACAGATATCAAAATTCTGGCACAGGGTAAAAGTGATCAGCACGTCAAGATCTACCTACCCTGAAATTTTGAAGAATGTCAGATGACCCCTTATAGGGGCTATGGCCCCTTAAATTGCAGAAATAGTTTTTTTACCCTTATAGATTGTGAACGATAGAAGATAGGGAAAAGGTTTTGCTTGCTTAAATGTTCAGCTAATTGAGCTCTACAAAATTGTCCATTGGATTGAAATTGTCAGATGACCCCTTATAGGGGTTATGGCCCTTTAATAAATGTAAACAATAGTCTTCATTGGATTGATGTAGTCGGATAATTCCTTAAATTAGTTATAGCCCCTTAAAGATCAACAAAGTGTTTTAGCTAACACGAGTAAAGGTGGTCTACTTGTGTTTACCATTACCATTACAGACAAAGTTTTAACAGTGGACTCTATAGGAATATTTTTCAATTGCCAACTTTTCTGAACTGCAAAGCTGATTCAAGCCATATTATTGTATGTGAATACTTATTGGATGGTTCCCTTAAAAGTTTATGCTTGCTCATTTGATCTAAAATCAACAATGGCTGCAATTGTAGGAATCAATTTTACATGCAAACCTATATATAGGAAAAATGTCTGAAGCTATTGAATCAATTGAAACCAAACAGCAGGATTCATTGGATGGTCTCAAAGATCATGTTATTTATAACAGTAAAAAATTTAAAGTTACAGTACTTAGTTTGACAATGTGGATATGCCATCTTCTTTGCCTATATAAATCAGGTGAGCGATACAGGCTCTAGAGAGCCTCTTGTTTTTTTATTAAAATTTCAACAACAAAAAAACAAAAAAAAAACAAACCATAAAATAGATTAAAGTTAAATGAAGCTAGCTTTAGTATACTTTTAGAATTATGCATTTGCCACCCAGGAGACTATTTGATGGTCATCCGAATGGTCTTCTGAAGTAATAAACTTTTGTACTATTGTTATGTTCCCTAAATGGTGAGTAAATCTAATTTTTCAGTCTTAAATCATTAGAAAATAGCACATTTTATCCCTTATTTTTGTTTAAAAACCCCTAAAAAATCCTAAAATTAGCCCTTATTTTTTGAGAATTAAGCCCTAAAAAAAGCCCTTATTTTTTAGCTCACCTGACCCGAAGGGTCATGTGAGCTATTGCCATCACTTGGCGTCCGTCGTCGTCGTCGTTAACTTTTCTTCAAAAATCTTCTCCTCCAAAACCACTGAAGGGATTGCTTTGAAACTTTGCATACATCATCAGTAAAATGCTCTCTACCAAGTTTGCCCAAATCATGGCCTCAGACCAACCAACATGGCCGCCATGGCTAAAAATAGAACAGAGGGGTCAAAATACAGTTTTTTGCTTATAGTTCAAAAAGTATAACAGATACTGGAAAACCGAAGAGACCTTCCTTCTTCAGCATCTAAAGCTCTACAAAACACTCCATTGGGTCAAAGTTGTATGATGACTCCTTGTAGGAGTTATTGCCCTTTAATTGTCAAAATTGATGATTTTTGCCATTTTTGCCTCAAAATCTTGAAAATTATTAGAACTAGAGAAAAAGTTAGCATTGCTTAATTGTTCTGCTCTATGAGGGCTACAAAAATGACTTAAGTGTCAAGATTGTCTGATTAACCATTTAAGAGTTATTCCCCTTGAACTGTTTTTTTTAATCGGTTTTAATTGATTTTTTAAAATCTTCTCCTCTGAAACAACTGAAAGTACTGCTTTGAAACTTTTTACACATCATCTGTCAAATGTCCTCAACCAAGTTTGCACCAACCATGGTTGCAGATTAACCAACATGGCCACCATGGCTAAAAATAGGAGGGGGGGGGGGCGGTAAAATACAGTTTTTGGCTTATATTTAAAAAAGTGTAACAGATACAGGAAAACCGAAGAGACATGCCTTCATCTGCATCAAAAGCTCTACGAAACACTCCATTGGGTTGAAGTTGTATGATGACTCCTTATAGGAGTTATTGCCCTTTAATTGTCGAAATTGATTATTTTTGACATTTTTGCCTCAAAATCTTGAAAATTATTAGAACTAGAGAAAAAGTTAGCATTGCTTAATTGTTCTGCTCTATGAGGGCTACAAAAATGACTTTAGGGTCAAGATTGTCTGATGGACCGTTTAGGAATTATTCTCCTTGAACATTTTTTAATCAATTTTACTTGATTTTAAAAAATCTTCTCCTCTTAAACCAATGGAAGGACTGCTTTGAAACATTGCACACATCATCTTTAGGATGTCCTCTACCAAAATTTTGCAAATCATGACACCTGACTACCTACATAGCTACGTTGGATTAAAATAGAAAAAATGAAAAAGGGGGGGGGGGGGTCGAGAGAGTTTTCGACTGATAGTTAAAAAAGTATAACAGGTACAGCAAATTTGAAGTGAACCTCCCTTCTCCCTCTAACCATCAAAAGATCCTCCTTATAGGAGTTATTTCCCTTAAAAGGTCAAAATTAATGATTTTTGCAGAAGTGTTGGGCAATTCCTTATTGCAAAGAAAAGCTGGATAAAAAAGGGTTGTTTGGTTTCAGGTTCAGGTGAGCGATACAGGCTCCTGGGAGCCTCTAGTTTAAAATAGTAGTTTGAAAGCCTGTTAACCAGATGTTGTAAAAGCCAGAGTATACCGAAAATTCTACCATAATCTGGTTGTAAAAGCCAGAGTATACCGAAAATTCTACCACATTATCTGGTTGTAAAAGCCAGAGTATACTGAAAATTCTACCACATTATCTGGTTGTAAAAGCCAGAGTATACCGAAAATTCTACCACATTATCCGGTTGTAAAAGCCAGAGTATACCGAAAATTCTACCACATTATCTGGTTGTAAAAGCCAGAGTATACCAAAAATTCTACCACATTATCTGGTTGTAAAAGCCAGAGCATACCAAAAATTCTACCACATTTTGACAACGTCGTCAACACTTCTTCTATGTTCAATTTTGCTTCGTCTGCCATGTGGTTGAATTTTCAGTATACACAGGCTTTTACAACGGCCTATCACAATATTCAGATAAATTTAAGGGTAACTTTATTGTTGTATATTTAATCCTATCTGTGGTATACGGATTCGAATATAATCAAATAATCATATTATGTTATAGGTGGGGGTACTTTCCATAAAAACATTTTCTAGGTTGTGCTTCTAAAAAAAATAAAATTTTAGTGGTGGTACCCCATTTTTTTAGCTGAGTTCCGACCCCCCTGTACTTTTTTTTCTGGAAAAGCCCTTAGGTAGAATATATGGTATTTTGATTTTATACAACTGAACATAGATGTATTATGTGACAAAATGGTGAAAGATTGACATTTTTTTTCATCTGTTTCTGAGGGCTAACTTTTAATTTACTTCCTCGTACTCAATCTTTGAATTAACTGTTGAGTTAATTTGTTTTGATTGCTGTCACTTTATATGGGTTGATAAAAATGTAGTCTTTTAATTACATGTAAACTAAATATAATTTAATAATTTGATTGGTTTAAGAAGTTATTTAAAAAATTACTGTTTCCCATGTTTCATATCATTTGTGTTATAATACATGTATTTCACCTACTTAAAACAACCTTGTGGATTGCATATACCATTTATGTTGTTGAAATGAGTTTAATTGGAATAAGGCGACATAAAATTAGTATTCAGTATAGGATATGAAAATAGAGGGGTACATGGAATAGTATTTGTTCATACATTTGCATATAGTTTTGTTTGACAGTAAAAATACAAATTTGTATTGTGTATTTATTGTTTCAACATCATATTTGAAATCTCTGGCTCTGAGTTCCTATCTGTTCCAGAAATCGCTGTATTTTCCTTTTTTTTTGTACAGATTTCTGCTAATATTTTTACTTCACACAATATGTTTAAAGTAAAAGTCAGGTGGCAAACAGTATTTGATTGTTCTCTTGTTAACAATGTGGCATAATCATGAAAAACATGCCACTGTCACAAAAATATGACAATTTGTGATGCAAATGGCAATACACATTGTTCTATCTATTCCCAATCTGGATCACAATTAAGCCACTTTTTAAATAATACACATGGTAGTTATAACAATCAGCATATGTTGAAATATACATGAAAAAAAAACAATTTAGCATCGGTTAATTCAGACATCAGGCTGTTCATGTTAAACTGTTCAAATATTCATTACCTTATGTTTTTGTTTGTGAACTATAGTAAGGGCTATAGAAGGATAGAAGGTGATTAATGACCGAAGTATTGATGATTGGCAGTATTGACAATATTTTACCTGTGTACAAGTCCCGCCCCTCCCAGTGTTCCATTAATTAAGTAGTGTCAATAGGCTAATTAATTAATTATATATAAAAACACTAAAATCTAACTTAAGAAATGAAAAATGAATTGGGGCACTTTTAGAG
This sequence comes from Limnoperna fortunei, assembly GCA_944474755.1. Lineage (NCBI taxonomy): Eukaryota > Metazoa > Mollusca > Bivalvia > Mytilida > Modiolidae > Limnoperna > Limnoperna fortunei. Next base: position 6,754,004 of record OX104117.1, on the reverse strand, counting down.
TAATATGGGGTGCTGATATAGGGGCCAGTTAATTTTAGGGCTGGGATGGCGGCCCTCTATTTTCCCCTAGGTGGAACACTGAGTAATAGAGACCAACCTCAACCACATTTGTTCTGGTAGGAGAAAAATGAAATGGAATTACACTTAATCAGTACTTTAAATTATTTTTTATTGTACAGGGGCAGGAAACAGTGGTGGTTGGATTGGAGGAGGGGGTGGTGGTGGAGGAAACATAGGGGGTGGGGGAGGAAAGAAAAGGACGAATAGTTCTGCTACTGAACCTGGTGCTAAAAGAGCTAGAAAATGTGGACTTTGTGGGGTGGAAGGTATGAAAATGAATTGTGATATATATTTAAAAAAAAAGAAAAACCATTTATGGTAAAATTGTTGTCATTGGATCTGTCGTCCATGTCAATGTAAATAATTCACTCCAGGTCAGTCTAACCAGATTGAGCATTTCTGGGAATGTCTTTTTCATAATTAATACATTTTACATACCCAGGTAGTTTGCAGAGCCCAATAATTTCTACTAAATTTATCTTATTCACTGAATGTGTTACCATTATTGGTCTTTTAAGTCTTAAATGTACCATATAACACATTAGTGTTAACATATTAGATTATGTTAGACTATTTGTTAACAGTATTTGTAGCCGAGTTGCAACGAAGTTGAACTCGGCTATTGTTATGATGATGGCGGGCGGGCGGGCGTCAACAATTGGTTTCTGGATCATAACTCAGAAAGTTGTGAACCAATTTTAATGAAACTTTAGGATATTGTTACATACCATAAGAGGAGGAACCCTATTGATTTTGGGGTAAATCCGTTCAAGGTCAATGTCACAGCGACAGAAAAACGTTAGAAAATTTCTTGAATAAGTGGTTTCCGGACCATAACTCGAAAAGTTCTCAACCAATTTTATTGAAACTTTGGGATATTGTTACATACCATAAGATGAGGAACTCTATTTATTTTGGGGTAAATCCATTCAAGGTCAAGGTCACAGCGACAGAAAAAAGTTAGAAAATTTCTTGAATTGGTGGTTTCCGGACCATAACTAAAAAAGTTCTCAACAGATTTTAATAAAACTTTGGTATATTGTTACATACCATAAGAGGAGGAACCTTATTGATTTTGGGGTAAATCCATTCAAGGTCAAGGTCACAGTGACAGAAAAACGTTAGAAAATTTCTTGAATTAGTGGTTTCCGGACCATAACTCAACAAGTTCTCAACCAATTTTAATGAAAGTTTTGGTTAATAAAATACAGCAACTCGGCTTTTGCACCCCTGTGCATATCGATTTTTTATATTTAAAATACATGAATTGGAAAAAATTCCAACAAAAGATTCAAGGGTCAGAATTTTATATTATATTTGTGATGGTAAAAAATGTTTTATAATCATAAACTAAATAATAAATTATAAATAGTATTCAATTTTATAAGAAAATAAAAAATAAAATACTATATCCTTACAAATAATAAATCACTCACAATGATTGCAACATAATGAACATTATAAGCTATTATTTCCATTTCAGGACACACGAAGAAGACCTGTCCACACAGATAGAAGACTGTGATTATTGTTTTACATAAAATATAATATAATATATTCTCACATGTGTTTAATGATCAGTATTATGTCCAGACAAGGATTGTTAAAAATATTGTATTCAAAGAAAAGATACTTTTGCCAGACCTACAGGCAATATACCTGATTATTTGATGCTCTTCTAAAAACTTAGTTTTTATACACCAGTTTGACAACAGTTGAGGGTATATAGGATCCTCATGTCTATCCATCTACCCATTAGTCTGTTCCTCCATCCAACTTTGGTTTCCCCGATGATAATTCAACAAGCCAGTCTAATTAGTCCTCTACCATGCAGTTTCGCTGAAGGGACTATAGGTTGCACTCCGTCTGTCAGCTCTACCATGCAGTTTGGCTGAAGGGACTATAGGTTGCACTCCGTCTGTCAGCTCTACCATGCAGTTTCGCTGAAGGGACTATAGGTTGCACTCCGTCTGTCAGTACATCCCACATTAGTTTTCCAGACTTTTTTTCTAAATGCATGTAGATATTGAGCTGATATTTGGAATGTGAGTCAACTTTAATACTGAACCAGTGAAACTTTGTTATTTTGCATATTAGGCGAATTTTCACCCAAGTTGCACAAAGTGCAAACCCAAGTTATAGTATGGTGTAAGTCGGGTTGCAGGGAAAATAGGTTATCTGTTTTGTGTAATCAACTACTCCTGCAATTTTTAACACACTTAGTTATAATGTTCCAGACTAGGGAACTTAGTTATAATATTCCAGACTTGGGAACTAACTTATAATATTCCAGACTTGGGGACTTAATTATAATATTCCAGACTTCGGAACTTAGTTATAATGTTCCAGACTTGGGAACTTAGTTATAATATTCCAGACTTGGGAACTTAGTTTTAATGTTCCAGATTTGGGAAATTTGTTATAATATTTCAGACTTGGAAACTTTTTATAATATTCCAGACTTGGGAACTTAGTTATAATATTCCAGACTTGGGAACTTAGTTATAATGTTCCAGACTTGGGAACTTAGTTATAATATTCCAGACTTGGGAACTTAGTTATAATGTTCCAGACTTGGGAACTTAGTTTTAATGTTCCAGATTTGGGAAATTTGTTATAATATTTCAGACTTGGAAACTTTTTATAATATTCCAGACTTGGGAACTTAGTTATAATATTCCAGACTTGGGAACTTAGTTATAATGTTCCAGACTTGGGAACTTAGTTATAATATTCCAGACTTGGGAACTTAGTTATAATGTTCCAGACTTGGGAACTTAGTTATAATGTTCCAGACTTGGGAACTTAGTTATAATGTTCCAGACTTGGGAACATATAATGTTCCAGACTTGGGAACTTGGTTATAATATTCCAGACTTAGGAACTTAGTTATAATATTCCAGAATTGGGAACTTATAATGTTCCAGACTTGGGAACTAAGTTATAATGTTCCAGACTTGGGAACTTAGTTATAATATTCCAGACTATGAAACTAAGTTATAATGTTCCAGACTTGGGAACTTAGTTATAATATTCCAGACTATGGAACTAAGTTATAATGTTCCAGACTTGGGAACTTAGTTATAATGTTCCAGACTTGGGAACTTAAAATGTTCCAGACTTGGGAACTTAGTTATAATGTTGCAGACTTGGGAACTTAGTTATAATATTCTAGACTTGGGAACTTAGTTATAATATTCCAGACTTGGGAACTTAGTTATAATATTCAAGACTTGGGAACTTAGTTATAATGTTCCAGACTTGGGAACTTAGTTATAATATTCCAGACTTGGGAACTTATAATGTTCCAAACTTGGGAACTTAGTTATAATGTTCCAGACTTGGGAACTTATAATGTTCCAGACTTGGGAACTAAGTTATAATGTTGCAGACTTGGGAACTTAGTTATAATACTCTAGACTTGGAAACTTAGTTATAATATTCCAGACTTGGGAACTTAGTTATAATATTCCAGACTTGGGAACTTAGTTATAATGTTCCAGACTTGGGAACTTAGTTATAATATTCCAGACTTGGGAACTTATAATGTTCCAAACTTGGGAACTAAGTTATAATGTTCCAGACTTGGGAACTTATAATGTTCCAGACTTGGGAACTAAGTTATAATGTTGCAGACTTGGGAACTTAGTTATAATATTCTAGACTTGGGAACTTAGTTATAATATTCCAGACTTGGGAACTTATAATGTTCCAAACTTGGGAACTAAGTTATAATGTTCCAGACTTGGGAACTTAGTTATAATGTTGCAGACTTGGGAACTTAGTTATAATGTTCCAGACTTGGGAACTTATAATGTTCCAGACTTGGGAACTAAGTTATAATGTTGCAGACTTGGGAACTTAGTTATAATATTCTAGACTTGGGAACTTAGTTATAATATTCCAGACTTGGGAACTTAGTTATAATATTCCAGACTTGGGAACTTAGTTATAATGTTCCAGACTTGGGAACTAAGTTATAATATTCCAGACTTGGGAACTTAGTTATAATGTCTTAGTTATAATGTTCCAGACTTGGGAACTTAGTTATAATGTTCCAGACTTGGGAACTTGGTTATAATATTCCAGACTTAGGAACTTAGTTATAATATTCCAGAATTGGGAACTTATAATGTTCCAGACTTGGGAACTAAGTTATAATGTTCCAGACTTGGGAACTTAGTTATAATATTCCAGACTATGGAACTAAGTTATAATGTTCCAGACTTGGGAACCTAGTTATAATGTTCCAGACTTGGGAACTTAAAATGTTCCAGACTTGGGAACTTAGTTATAATGTTGCAGACTTGGGAACTTAGTTATAATATTCTAGACTTGGGAACTTAGTTATAATATTCCAGACTTGGGAACTTAGTTATAATATTCCAGACTTGGGAACTTAGTTATAATGTTCCAGACTTGGGAACTTAGTTATAATATTCCAGACTTGGGAACTTATAATGTTCCAAACTTGGGAACTAAGTTATAATGTTCCAGACTTGGGAACTTAGTTATAATGTTCCAGACTTGGGAACTTAGTTATAATGTTCCAGACTTGGGAACTTATAATGTTCCAGACTTGGGAACTAAGTTATAATGTTGCAGACTTGGGAACTTAGTTATAATACTCTAGACTTGGGAACTTAGTTATAATATTCCAGACTTGGGAACTTAGTTATAATATTCCAGACTTGGGAACTTAGTTATAATGTTCCAGACTTGGGAACTTAGTTATAATATTCCAGACTTGGGAACTTAGTTATAATGTTCCAGACTTGGGAACTTAGTTATAATGTTCCAGACTTGGGAACATATAATGTTCCAGACTTGGGAACTTGGTTATAATATTCCAGACTTAGGAACTTAGTTATAATATTCCAGAATTGGGAACTTATAATGTTCCAGACTTGGGAACTAAGTTATAATGTTCCAGACTTGGGAACTTAGTTATAATATTCCAGAATTGGGAACTTATAATGTTCCAGACTATGGAACTAAGTTATAATGTTCCAGACTTTGGAACTTAGTTATAATGTTCCAGACTTGGGAACTTAAAATGTTCCAGACTTGGGAACTTAGTTATAATGTTCCAGACTTGGGAACTAAGTTATAATACTCCAGACTTGGGAACTTAGTTATAATGTTCCAGACTTGGGAACTTATAATGTTCCAGACTATGGAACTAAGTTATAATGTTCCAGACTTGGGAACTTAGTTATAATGTTCCAGACTTGGGAACTTAAAATGTTCCAGACTTGGGAACTTAAAATGTTCCAGACTTGGGAACTAAGTTATAATGTTCCAGACTTGGGAACTAAGTTATAATATTCCAGACTTGGGAACTTAGTTATAATGTCTTAGTTATAATGTTCCAGACTTGGGAACTTAGTTATAATGTTCCAGACTTGGGAACTTGGTTATAATATTCCAGACTTAGGAACTTAGTTATAATATTCCAGAATTGGGAACTTATAATGTTCCAGACTTGGGAACTAAGTTATAATGTTCCAGACTTGGGAACTTAGTTATAATATTCCAGACTATGGAACTAAGTTATAATGTTCCAGACTTGGGAACTTAGTTATAATGTTCCAGACTTGGGAACTTAAAATGTTCCAGACTTGGGAACTTAGTTATAATGTTGCAGACTTGGGAACTTAGTTATAATATTCTAGACTTGGGAACTTAGTTATAATATTCCAGACTTGGGAACTTAGTTATAATATTCCAGACTTGGGAACTTAGTTATAATGTTCCAGACTTGGGAACTTAGTTATAATATTCCAGACTTGGGAACTTATAATGTTCCAAACTTGGGAACTAAGTTATAATGTTCCAGACTTGGGAACTTAGTTATAATGTTCCAGACTTGGGAACTTAGTTATAATGTTCCAGACTTGGGAACTTATAATGTTCCAGACTTGGGAACTAAGTTATAATGTTGCAGACTTGGGAACTTAGTTATAATACTCTAGACTTGGGAACTTAGTTATAATATTCCAGACTTGGGAACTTAGTTATAATATTCCAGACTTGGGAACTTAGTTATAATGTTCCAGACTTGGGAACTTAGTTATAATATTCCAGACTTGGGAACTTAGTTATAATGTTCCAGACTTGGGAACTTAGTTATAATGTTCCAGACTTGGGAACATATAATGTTCCAGACTTGGGAACTTGGTTATAATATTCCAGACTTAGGAACTTAGTTATAATATTCCAGAATTGGGAACTTATAATGTTCCAGACTTGGGAACTTAGTTATAATATTCCAGAATTGGGAACTTATAATGTTCCAGACTATGGAACTAAGTTATAATGTTCCAGACTTTGGAACTTAGTTATAATGTTCCAGACTTGGGAACTTAAAATGTTCCAGACTTGGGAACTTAGTTATAATGTTCCAGACTTGGGAACTAAGTTATAATACTCCAGACTTGGGAACTTAGTTATAATGTTCCAGACTTGGGAACTTATAATGTTCCAGACTATGGACTAAGTTATAATGTTCCAGACTTGGGAACTTAGTTATAATGTTCCAGACTTGGGAACTTAAAATGTTCCAGACTTGGGAACTTAAAATGTTCCAGACTTGGGAACTAAGTTATAATGATCCAGACTTGGGAACTTAGTTATAATATTCCAGACTTGGGAACTTAGTTATAATGTTCCAGACTTGGGAACTTAGTTATAATCTTCCAGACTTGGGAACTAAGTTATTTTTGAGAACATTTGATTTTACACATACACAAAATCTTCTTCCAACAAATTGTAAACCATTCCCCATTGATTAAGCCACTTGCTTTTGCAACCTGGCCATTTCAGACTTTTGTTTTTTTTGTTTTTTTTTTATCTGAAGTTATGAGTGATAATTACACATTTCCCTAAATATACAACTAAACAGCTTTTCAGTGCAAATCCTCTGGAACTGCTTTAAAAATTTGTATGCAGTAATAACCCAATCAAAATATTGTGTGTATTATGAGGATGTCCGTAAAATTTTTTATATATATTTTTCCAAAACATGTTGACTTCTGTGTTTTATTAGCTCACCAGGACCATAGGAGCTTTTGCCATCACTTGGTGTCCATTGTCTGTCGTCCATTGTAAACTTTTTAAACTTCTCTGAAACCACTGGACCAATTTTTTTTCAAACTTGGTCACAATCATCCTTTGGTTTCCTAGTTTCAAATTTTTATCCAGGGTGTAGAGCAACAGACAAAGATGGCTGCTGTTACTAAAAATAGAAAATGGGTGTCGACACACGTTTTTCCTCTTTCTTTCACTTAAAATTTCATATATGGGGCATTACACATATAATGCAAAATTTCATAAAAATAGAGAAAAAAGTGTCCACGAACTTTGTTCTTGAATTTTACCTTAAGGTTTAAGAATGGTTTTTCTACTTTCATTACAATGTTATGGTCATATTGTACCACATTACACACTTTAGGAAGTGCTTCCCCTGTAAAGACATTGACTGGAAAAAAATATATTCTTGTTCTACAGTAATGCCATACCTTTCAAAATATCCAACTTTTAAGCAATAGCAGACTTGCACTGGAAATTTATGCCATGAATAGGATAATGACCCCTATTAGCATGAAGTTGTGCAGTGGCTTCCTGTAGAAGTTATTGCCCTATGATGACAGTTTTGATAAAAATTTTCAGTATTTAAAATATGACTTGAAAACTATAAGAGCTAGACTGAAACAGTAAATGGCAAAAATGATCAGCAATACAAGTCCTACAATTCACAATGTTGGTCTGAAATTGTCAGATGACTTCTAATATGAGTTATTGTCCTTAAATGACAATTTGTTCATGAAATTTTTTGTTGTTGTCCTGTAACTTAAAAACTGTAACAGCTAGAGGGAAACAGTAAATGGTAAAAATGATCAGCAATACAAGCCCTACAATTAACTTTATTGGTCTGAAATTGTCAGATGACTCTAGTATGAATTATTGCCTTAAATGACAATTTTTTATGAAATTTTCCTGTTTTGTCCTGCAACTTAACCAGAGGCTCTTAAGAGCCTGTATCACTCACCTGATTTTATAGGCAATGAAGATGGCATTTCCTTGATGTTTAACTAAGTCCTGTAATTAAATTTAAAGAGGACCATCCAAACAATATTGCTAGTAAGTTTTGTTTCCATTGGTTAACTGGTTTCAGAGAAAAAACCTTTTAAAACTTTTTCCCATAGGGTCCTATGTTAAACTAAGTCCTATGTTGGCGGCATTTTGAATTTCCAATTGTCATAAAAAACACAAACTTTATAGAGGACCATCCAAACAATATTGCTAGTGAGTTTTTGTTTCCATTGGTTCACCAGTTTAAGAGAAAACGCCTTTTTTAACTTTTCCCCATAGGGTCCTATCTTAAACTAAGCCCTGCAGTGGCTTCATTTTAATTTTCCAATTGGCATAAAACTTTATTAAGGACCTTCCAAACAATATTGCTAGTAAGTTTTATTTTGATTGGTCAAACGGTTTCAGAGAAGAAGCCCTTTTAAACTTTTTCCCTTGGGGTCCTATGTTAAACTAAGTCTTGCGATGGCGCTATATTGGTTTTTCAATGCAAATGAAAACACAAACTTTGTAAAGGTCCATCCAATGAATATTATGGTAAAGTTTGGTTTCAATTGCCCAAGTGGTTTCAGAGAAGAAGATTAAAATGTAAAAAGTTTACAGACGCCCGCAACAGACGCAAAGTCATAACACCCTTTGGGTCAGGTGAGCTAAAAACTCTAACAGTTAGTGTGAAACTGTACATGGCAAAAATTAATAGCCCTACAATTCACTTACCAGTAATTGGTCTGAAATTGTCAGACAACTTCTTATACGAGTTATTGCTCTTAAATGATAAGTTAATATGACATTTTCCGTTTTTTTCCTGTAACGTAAAAGCTATAAAAGCTAGATTGAAACTGTTTATGGCAAACTGATAAGCAATACAAGTTCTACAATTTACTTAATTGGTCTGAAATTTTCAGATGACTCCTTATAGGAGTTATTGCACTTTAATGATGATTTTTTATGATTTTGTTTTCTCATTTTTGTCCTGAAACCTACAAACTATAACAGCTAGAGTGAAACGATAAATTGATCAGCAATAAAAGTTCTACAATTCACCTGAAATTGTCACATGACTCCTTAAAGGATTTATTGCCGTTTATAAAATGTGTAGTTTTTGACCTGTAGCTAAAAGCTAAAATAACAGCTATTTTGAAACTAAATTTCACTAATGATCAGCAAAGCGAGGCCTACAAATTATTCCTTCAAATCATTTGATTTTCAGAAATTTTCTGATGGCACCTTATAGGAGTAATTGTACTTGACCAACATTTTGAAAAAAAAAAAGTTTAGTTTTTGCCCAGTAATTTAAAGGCTGTAACAACTAGACTGAAACTGTACATTGCAAAAATTTAAATACTGTTGTAGTCATTTGTGTTCCAGGTGAGTGATTACTGGCTCCTGGGAGCTTCTAGTTTTTGGGTTTCTGTGGCCATGTTAGTCGTATTGATCTAGTAAAACACCTGTTTGTTCTTGTGATATTGTAAAACACTTGGCTTTTCCTAATTAATTACAAAGGGGTTGATGGGGTACCCAACAATACTTTGGCTTCTGCCCCAATACAAAAAACTGTACACAATAGCTGAATTGCTAAATGAAGCATAAAACCCATTTTAACAAAGAAAACAAAATGTTAACCAGTCTAAGCTTAACAGACCACAAACCAGCCTATGACTAGATCAGCAACACAAATTTTAAAAACCAGGAATGGATAACAGTCCTCACAAACTAAACATCTGGTATCAATACAACAATTGGCAGGATGTACTCAACTCCAGTTTTAATTGACATGGATTAAGTTTTCCTGCCCCAGGTGGGTTTTTTCTCTGGGTACTCGGGCTTTCCTCCCCCAGTAACAACCGGACACCCTGATGTAGCTGAAAAATTACAGAAAGTGAGGTTCAACATCAAACAAAACAATAAGATTTGAAACAATTTACCAAAGACAAAAAAAATCATAATGAAGACCAACTATTGATTTTAACACATACAAACAGCCTAGAAAAGTAATTAAAATAAAGACCCGACAGGAATCTAATGATATACCCAGGAAATAAACAATGGAAAATAGAAATAACAGAACATGAAAAGAAGTGTAGATTTATTTTCATGGCTGAATTTGTAAATTACAACATGTATATCAAAATTGTAAACAAATCCATAATGACAGTCTTAAGTTTTTTTCATTGGACAGTTATACACAATTAAAAAACCAATAGCATTGGATCACACAAGTGAACATAGCTACAATAATGTAGTTCAATTTTTTTTTTTTTTTTTTTTTTTTTTATGGACGTCCATAAAAAAAAGGAGCTACACTATTGTAACTAAAGTGAACATAGCCCCTCTCTTTCTGTTATCCGTTATCGCACAAGGTATGTTTCTTTTTATTTACAATTTTTCTATATTATTTTCATGTTTCTCTTTTTTTAAAATTGCAATAATCCAACCAACAGGCTAATGAAAAGGACAAAATATCGCCGATATACAGGGTTATGACTTGCTTACATGTGATATATATAAACCCTGTATGTCTACAAGTAACAGTACTGTTAATACAACAGTTCTATGCACACATAAGGTCTTTGTACTAATCCATTTTCAAAACAATTGCTTTGAACCTGGAAAGGGTAGATGAAACTTGTCATTGTGTAACTCACTAATTTTGGGGGTAGGGGATATAATGTCATCGTGTTACTCAATAATATAGGGGGTAGGGGATATAATGTCATTGTGCTACTCAATAATATAGGGGGTAGGGGATATGTCATTGTGTTACTCCATATTATAGGGTGTAGGGGATATAATGTCACTGTGTAACTCGGTAATATAGGGGGTAGGGGATATAATGTCATTGTGTAACTCGGTAATATAGGGGGTAGGGGATATAATGTCATTGTGCTACTCAATAATATAGGGGGTAGGGGATATAATGTCATTGTGCTACTCAATAATATAGGGGGTAGGGGATATGTCATTGTGTTACTCCATAATATAGGGGGTAGGGGATATAATGTCATCGTGTTACTCAATAATATAGGGGTAGGGGATATAATGTCATTAAGCTACTCAATAATATAGGGGGTAGGGGATATGTCATTGTGTTACTCCATAATATAGGGGTAGGGGATATAATGTCACTGTGTAACTCGGTAATATAGGGGGTAGGGGATATAATATCATTGTGTAACTCAGTAATATAGGGGGTAGGGGACATGTCATTGTGTTACTCCATAATATAGGGGGTAGGGGATATAATGTCAGTGTGTAACTCGGTAATACATGGGGTAGGGGATATTATGGAGAAAATTCCTTTTTGTTATAATCTAATAGAGATCAGATAAAAATTGTGAAGACAGGTCAAAATGTGCAAAATGCAAGAAACTGGGACATCATTCTGAAAATTTATTTAGGAGTTAAGTATGTATAAGACAAGAATTTTGGTGAAACCTATCTTAATAAACCCCGAGTAAACATAAACTTCTTAACTTCTCAGAACAAAAGGGTCCAGTTTACGGATTTAAAAATGTGATCTGCTACTTTTTTATATAAAACTCCAACAAAGATTTTTTTATTACAAAAAGAATTCTAACAATAATAACTGGGCAGGTACAAGTACATAAGATTAACCGGTTTATAGTAAAAATGGCACATCATTTTATAGAAATTAAGTGATAATTGTCTTAATTTAAATAATTACCATGTTCATTAGTTCTGTCCTTAGAAATCTATTGTAAAAAGCTTATTCCAGGTTTTTTACACAGACGTGACACTGTTTTTTTCCGTAAAGTTGCATGGTTGCACAAAAATGCCATATAATCATATGTTTATGTGCTATATGATGAACGTTTTTTTACCATGTAACCCTCTTATATTGTAAAACTTTAAAATTATTTAAGTAAATGCAGTGAGTCGTGCAGTAATTTCATCTTTTTGCTGCCCTTAATTGTGCAATTTTTTTCAAGCTAAACAACTGTCACATTATAAATAAGATTACATACAGAGTCTTACAAACTATACTATTTATACAAACATGGCATGGTTAAAATTTTCAATCTATTTCTTCAGGGTAATTCCCAATGAAACATTATCCATGTAAATATAATTAAATCTTTTATTTGCTCCCCCCATTTAGTCATTGTTGTGCCATGCAAGATCTAACAACATTCCATTATAGGTCATCTAAGATTAATAGGTTCTTTCATACGTTTTTGGGAAAGACCTGTTGATCTTTCACGAGTGATAGAAATTTTATGTCTTTTCGCGAGTGGAGCGCAGCGGAACGAGCCAAAAGACATAAAAATTTCTATCACGAGTGAAAGTTCACACTGACTTTCCCAAAAACGTATGAAAGTACCTATTTCTTCCGTAAACCAACAACTTTCACATCGCTTTAACATATATACTCTCCATTGTTGTAGACTCCATTGTCTCTGACGTCCAATCAGAACGCCGGAAACAAGAACGTCATAGAAGAACAAGCATAACAATGTTCTTGTTTCTGGCGTTTTGATTGGATGACGCAGCAAGTACAGATGTGTGCGCGTGAGCTCATCTGTACTGGGTCATCTGTACCAGAAATCTGCCATTTACGGAAGAATGATCTAACAACATCCCATTACATTTTAACATAAATATTATTCAATGAAAATTTTTGGCATGCTCAAAGAAGTAACCAATGAAATGTTATCTTTTATCTTAACTTTTATTTATCGATGCCAGTGGTACAATGGCTCATTTTTTTTTGTACATCCTAGAGATGCGAAATACTTACTGAGGATTCTCCAATACTAAAGCTTAATAAAAACGATTTTTAATAAGTAAATACCAAAGATCAATCTTAGATTACCTGGTATTGTATGTCGTTAAATTCCACACAGTGACAATAACAACAAGAAAAGGGAAAACAAGTGAAAGATATAAATTGTATTAAATTTTAACATTTTGTAATTATCTATGTAAACCATTCACAACATACATGATAACATCTACTGCTATGTGACTACACCATGCTGCAGTCAAGCTAGCAACTCAAAAAAGTTATCCCTGTGTAAAAAGATGTCATGCTGCCTTTTTAAACTGGCATAAGTTATTCAAATAAATGTAGTATTTTCTTTCTATATATTTAATGCATCAAACATTTGACCATCTTCTTTTTTTCTAATTCAAATAAACATTTTGTAACAAATTTATTTTTTCTTTCAACTTTGCAACAAAAATGTTTGCTGTAAATTCAGGATTTAATGCTTGAAACCTTGACTCCCAAAACTTTTGATTTATACAAGTTTTGTCAAATGTAACAAGATGTTATACTATTATATCTTCTGGATTAAATCTTTTATATATTTGATTGTGCATACAGTTGTTGCTTACCATAAATTTTCTGGTGATTGGTTGTCCCATCTTGAGTAGCTGAATTATGATAATATAGTTCTAAATAAAATGTAAACTTAGAATGCATCTACTTATAATAAAAAAAAGTATTGATACATGTATATAATCCAAAAAGTATCAAAGTTATACTCCAAAAATGTTTGGCAATGTACTCTGGTTTCAAGCAATAGACTGACTATTTAATGTGTTAAATTTCATACAATATATTCTACAACAATTTCATTAGCAAGCAACTGCTGTGTTATTCGGGAATTGGCTTACAGCTGACAAGGCCTAATTATTATACCATGCAACAATTTATAGTGTGAAGACAGGGGCTCAGTAATTGTGTGGCAACACACAACTTCTGCATTGATACCAATAATACATGTTATCTGAAGATATAAAACAAACATGCATAATATAGGGTTTAAAAAAGCAAGGCATTCCCAATGCTACAATGTATTAAATTCTGAATTTACACTATTTATTATTTATCAAGTTTATTTTAAAAAAATCTCTTTATACTTTAAAGATCATACAAGACTTCAACATCAAATAAACTTAATAGAATCGTATATTAACCACATATTAATTACAAAAAAAACAGAATTTTTTCTAATCTTAACAAACAATGTTTGAATTAATATCAAGAGTAACAATAACAATCTCTATAAAAACTATACATTTTGAATCAATAACAAATGTTTATCACAAAAAATTATTAAAAGTGAAGTTTAAAATAGTAGATTTATTTAAATAATGCAATAATTAAAATCATTGAATTAATCAATATATTTCAATCATATTTGCTTTAATAGTTCCTATCCTCCTTCTATATCCAACTGTAAACAAATGCATATACTTTCCAATAAAAATCTTTTAAAAAAAACCAAAGGTTATTATTGTAGACTGAAATACAAAATAAAGACCTAAAAAATTGTCTTTTCTCTTAAAAGATATTTAGTAATTTTAGAAGTTCTTCACATGAAAGTTTATAATTATAATAACCAGTATCTTCTTTATACATCTATTTTTGGTATAAAAACAACAGTCCATCCGAGTTATAAAATTATATCAGATCTTTATTCATCCTCCCATGATGCTCATCTTAGGTCTTCCCTATCTGTGCTCTTAGCCTTTTGAGTTCATCATGTTGGTAGTTGGTGACAGCAGTGGCTTGTGCCAACTGAAAATAAATTGATACATCTGTGTACCAGAAAATTTAAATTTACTTTCAGGTGATCAGGATGTACGAGTTTTATCTGTGGAGTAAGAGAAATTAATAAAGAGCTTCTTTGTGATATCACAATTCAATATTGCTATCATTGTCTTCAAAAAGTGTGGACACAAAAAATGTCTTGCCTGCATTCTGCATCAATAGTGAAAAAAAAATTTACTTTATGAGCATGTAAATAGCATTATATTGTCATCATATAAAATATGCAATGAATGGTTACAGAGAAACTGATCTAATTAAAAAACTTTTACATAGTCACTAGATCATGAAATTGAGGTCAAGGCAGATGACAGACTGTCGTGTACTGTTCATCAGCAACCTATATACCAACTATTGTTAACCATTCAGAAATAAAACATTATGCAATTTAAATTTTGTCAAAAATGCCATGGGTGTTAAAATTAATTTATTAGGTATTATAGAAATGTCACCTAAAACGGCGGAGAAAGGGACAATTATTTATTAAACCAAAACAGCAGTTTAATAATGGAAAATATGTATTAATCCCATGAGTGTTTTTGCTCCATTACAAATAATGGGACCTCTTTGTAGCTCCATCAAGATAAAAAAAAAAAAGAGCTACATTATTGAATCTAGACTGACAAGAACTTATATTAAGCTACTACTTGACCAAAATTTGTTGACCTAGGGCTTAAGCTTAAATGATCTAAGCAAAATGTCAAAGTTAATGTCACTGAAACTGGTATATGTCTCACCAGGCAAGATAAAACTAACTTGTAAGGTTTTGTTTGTTTTAATGCTGTTTAACACCACATTCAGCAATTTTTCAGCTATATCCAGTTTTTATTATGCAGAATACTGGGAGGAAACCCATGACCTTCTGTAGCGTAACTGGCAATATTTTATAACGATTCTTTACTGTGAGACTTAAACCTACAGTCTCATTGTTAACAGACACAGTATTGAAAGTCATAATAATCTTCCATGGCTGGTAGAAATTGTTGATGTCTTTTCACTCGTTCTGCTGCATTCCACTTGTGAAAAGACAAAATTTCTTACCCTCATGGAAGATCGTCTGGTCTTTTTGAAAAACATGCAAGAATCAATTATTCTTTGTAGCTATGGCTACAATGCCCAAACTTATTTCTTATATTAAAAGGGATCTTCTTCAAACAAATAATCTACAATAAGCTTACAGATTAATAAGATAAATACCATATTAAGTAGAAGATCAATCTTTAACTTCAACAGAGCAATTTCTTCTTTCATTTGTTGTTTCTCTTGTTTAAGTTCTGCTATCTTGTTTGTCGAGTTTTCATTTTGGACATCTAAAATTGTCAAAAACCAGTAGTGTTATTCATATCTTTCCCAAACTGAATAGACAGTATGAGTTCTTTGTGTTTATATGTGTCAACATGAACTAACCAATCAGCATTTCATTTTGAAATCCAAACAGACTGACAAATGAATTAAAAAGTGTATACATGAATATATACCCAAACATTCAGAATGAACTTGACCCCTGAGGAAATCAGCAAACATTTTGTAATGAGAACAATCTTCCATGGCATAAAGCAGCAATAATGAATGACCTAGTAACACATCTAATTGTAATTAGATGATTGAGAACAATTAAAATATCACAACCAAATTAAGCTATATGGTGGCATCAAGTTTTTATTGGAGGTGGGAGCAGGAGTACCCAGTGAAAACCTCTACGTTCAGGATAACTAGCAATCCTTGTCAATACAGGTATAGGTTTCATGCAGGGCGCCAGTCTGCCAGAGTAAGGATCAAACTTGCAACTTTAGTGTTGACAGGCACATCATCAATAGTAGATGACTAACTTAATCACTCTGTAACCGAGGCCCCTTGAACAATTCTGAACATTTGCCTAATTCATAATTTTTTTTTTTAAAGAAAGTAATTGGCAGAGTTCTTGTCAGGCTTTGAAACCTCAAAAATTATTCCATCCAACATGATGGATGAATATATAGAATTTATTATTGATGACCTGAACAGAGACAGTGATTAACCGCAATCAAGCACTGAAGATAAATAGGGACATTGTTCCAGAGATAAGGAAACACCAAAAACAAAACTGACTTCAGGGGGTAACACAGAGTCCGACTTCAGGGAGGCCATTCAGAGTCTGACTTCAGTGTTGGCGATTTTGAGTCTGACTTCAGGCAGGGAGTGCTCTACTATGACATTAATTGACAAGGACTGTCAGTTTTTACAGACAATGCCTGGGGTTCTAACTTAATGCTCTGGCTTACTACTTTAATAAAAACAGGATGCAATAATAGAGATAAAAAGTGAAAGTCGCTGAAAACCCATTTAAACAAAGACAAATCTATGCATAATTGTTACAAAATTAAGTAACAAGGAAAAAGAACAATACTATGAATTCTCACCATATAAATGTCTCTCGTTCTGAGATGATATATATTGTAATCGTCTTTCAGTTTTTTCAAGGTCTGCAAAGAGGTACATGTTCATATTCTGTAAATATAGACATAAAAGTGAAAAAAAAAAATTATTAACCTTTAGATGACCAAAGTTTAAATTGACTAGCGTTTTATTCAATTGTTTGTTACAATTTCGAACACATCTGAGAATAAAATGAATGTCACATGCTACTTTTATCAATGTGTACTTTTTTATGGCTAAAACATCATCCGACCATCTTGGGAAAGTATAATACACAAGTAACATCTATAAATACTGCTTGACTATCACTGTTAAAGAATTAAAAATCATGATAAAACAAGTGTTTTGCTATCTAGTCAATGGTTAGGTTTGTTGTAAAAAAACATCAGAAAAAACAACAGGACTCGAAAGAAATAGTTCAAGAAATCAATAGTGTTAGAGTAATGCTAAGTTAGACTGTATATATTTTATACCAGAAAATACAACACAATATCAACAGCAAATTGTTTCACAGCCCATTTTGATCCTTTTGCAAAAACATAGATGCTAGCATCATGGCGTGTTTATTTTATAACAGAAATGTTTACATTTGACACCAGTACAGCTGATCTGCATGTGTATTAGCACAAATAAGATTATTTATGGTGCCTAACATCAGAAATACACATTTTTTTTCATAAATTGTGTTTCACAATAAAATGTAATTAATGTTTGCATGTTTGTTTAAGTTCGTAGCACTGTTAAGTGATTTTACCTTACAGAAACGAGGTGTTGATCTTCTCTGTTTTACATTTGTTTGTGGTATGATACAGATCTTTGTATTTTTCCTCTTTATCTTAAGTGTTGATTTTCTCCATGTTTTTAGATGATCACTATGGAAACCTTTTCGTCTTGCTACTGATTTTTTCCAGTATTTAGTTCTTGGCATAATTGCAGGTCCTAAAATTAATAATTAATTTTATATTGTCCTTCAAAGAAGGTTATAATAAAATACTGAACCCTAAGGAAGCAGCCAAAAGACAATCCACAAATCAAAATCCTAGACCTGGAAAATTAGGAACCAACATTGTTGAACAACCAATTGCAAAAATGTAGCAACTACAGCAATGGTCCTGACTTGGTATAGGCATTTCAAAGGAAATGGTAGGTTAAACCAGATTTTATGCCATGCAAAACCTCCTGCTTCCATTAATGTAGAATGTGAGTTGGTTTGTTGTAGTCCGAGAATCCTCTGCCATCCAACGCTTTTTTTTTTTGCGTGGGACGTCAGAGAGCTCTCCATAAGCAAAACAGCGGATTTTGCTACACGGGTCCGAGTCGCCACATTTCATCGTGTCCAGATGTTAACAAATATTTTTTCGTCCAGGTAAACTATTATAAATCGCTTCTTTAGATATTTTTTCTCTATGAATATAATCACCATACATAGGTTTGATAAATATGGTTGGGTATCTTATACCACAAGTCAGTAATAGATGTATCCAAGAATCATCGCAACACTATCATTATGTCCTGAATTCATAAATTGAGAAAACTGTCTGCAATCAATTCACAGTATACTAAGCATTATAAGCATGATAAATTCTTGTTCCCCACTTTCTGAAAGACTATTTAACATTAATATTGGTCTACAACTTTTGTAATCAACAATTTGTCTTAAAAAGCCACTGTTGCAATGCTGTGTGGGGCCAAAACTCCCCAATGTGATCTGATACAGTACTATAACAAAGTTTAATGACGTCTACAACTGCCATAGCAAGTTCTACTATGAAATCATTACTATCTATTTGGTGGCGTACTTTAATGATTCTGTTGTACTGTACCACTACTATGAAATCATTACTATCTATTTGGTGGAGTACTGTAATGATTCTGTTGTACTGTACCACTACTATGAAATCATTACTATCTATTTGGTGGAGTACTTTAATGATTCTGTTGTACTGTACCACTACTATGAAATCATTACTATCTATTTGGTGGAGTACTTTAATGATTCTGTTGTACTGTACCACTACTATGAAATCATTACTATCTATTTGGTGGAGTACTGTAATGATTCTGTTGTACTGTACCACTACTATGAAATCATTACTATCTATGTGGTGGAGTACGTTAATGATTCTGTTGTACTGTACCACTACTATGAAATCATTACTATCTATTTGGTGGAGTACTTTAATGATTCTGTTGTACTGTACCACTACTATGAAATCATTACTATCTATTTGGTGGAGTACTTTAATGATTCTGTTGTACTGTACCACTACTATGAAATCATTACTATCTATTTGGTGGAGTACTTTAATGATTCTGTTGTACCAAGTACTATTGTACTAAGGTTCACAAGTTTTTTTTTCTCAAATTGAAAGATCTTATCTTAATACCAAATATAAGTCAATCTTAAATTCTCTTCAAATCTCTTGAATTTATTAGCGACAAATTTACCTTTATCTCATCAAATAGTATCGTCTTTTTAAAGTGTTTACAGGTATGTCAATATTTCATGGAAATCCAGTAATTGAACCTATTCATTGAAGTTTTAAAATTTAACAGCTATATCCTGTTTGGAATATTTTAGTTTTAGAAACATGAATGAGTATGACTGTCGAAAATGTAACCAACCATGACATTTTGTTATGAAGGCATGCTATTTTGTTGATTTCTCAGAAAGTGTAAAAATGTAAACAAACATTGACTGAGCTGTAATCAATTTCACTACCTTTACTAATATCCAAAATATTGAGAATGTCTGAATTTGAGTGAGGTAAATCTGTTGATCTGAATTTAGAGGGTAAATTCTATTTAAAGGCATACAAAATTTAGAGATCATGAGTCACTCTGTCATCTACAATCTTGCCAGGAGTGCATTTCAACATTTTATATCACAAAGTCAAGATTGCATATTTTAGACTGCCGCAGTGATAGCCAGCAATATAGTTGCTACTCATAGTGAGGGGCCTTGGTGGCCGAGTGGTTAACGTAGTTCCACTTCTATTGATCACTTGGTCTGTCAATACTTAGATTGAGGGTTTGAGTCTCACTGCAGGCAGGGTGCTCTCGACTCAATTCTTAATTGCCAATTTTTCTACTGAAGGTCTTGGTTTTATTCGTGTACTCCAGCTGCCTCCCAAAATAAAACTGGATAAAATGATATAGCAGAAAAATTGCTGAAAGTGGCGTTATACGTCACACACAAATCATCAAGTGTTTCCAAAAAACCTTCAGAAATCAGTTGCAGAAGTTCAAGCTGAAGCAATGGCATCTGTAGCAAATTGCTCCTTTAAAATTAAATCCCCTTTAGAACGTGTTTACTTACAACAAAAGATACACCAATGCCTGTGTTCACAACCTTAAACCTCACTTTCTGACAATTATCCAAAAACAGAAGGGAGACCAAGACTTTCTGAATCAACACAACATGATGCATCCCTTTGCTTTATTGACCATTTAGTCCAGAATATTCCACAATTGAACAGATTTAGAACAAGCTTGAAAGAAGAATGGAAAGGGTCTATGCATGCCCATACAACATTGATCAGCTCACCTAATATCTACTTCAAAAGTGGAATAACATACTGAAAACAACAAAACAACAAAAAAACAACTGAGGGCTCCATGGTACAGAATATGTGAGCAGACAATAAAGATGACAACTAACAGAGTAACAACAATACAACTAACCTTAATGAAAATTTGTAACAGATTGATCAACAAACACTTTTAAATTAGTTTTATAATGAAAGTTCTTTCAAAATTTATAAATATATTCTATTTTAATCCATTAGATGTCTTTGAGAATACTTCTTTATGTTGTACAATTATATGTCTCTAGTACAATAGACACTTCTGAGAAGAAGCTCAATACAGCATGATGGCAAAAATGATAAAGGCCTTAAAATCCTGGAAAATTCCATCCATCAAACTAAAATAATACTCTTTTACTTGCTCCCCCTTTTTCCTATTCCTGCAGCAACAAATAGTAAAAGAGCAGAGCAAGTAAAAGATTAGATTATATTAGCATGGTTTATAGGCACTTTTTAAGGACCACAATTTTTTTTTTTTTTTGCAATTTAAAAAAAATTAAGACTTTATCTAATCCTCTCATTAAAAACGAACCAGTAAAATGCTAAAATATTTCATCTTTACAAAAATGTAATTCTTATTTCAATTATTTTATTAAGTTTCAACTCTACAACTTTGCTATACCTACTATACCTATACCTGAATTCTTACCTTTTCGCACCGTCCCTTTTTGAAGTCTCCACTGTTCTCTCGTTTCACCAGAGGAACTCTTTACAGCAGGCATATGGAGTATTACTCTGAAATATGTTTAGTTTTTGGTATTTACCTAATGTTATTTGTTATAATTCAGACATACTAGTAACTCTGGATGTAATGTGATTGGGCTAAAGGAAAACCTAAGAAGATGGAAAATATTTATAAAATGTATAAAATGATATGCTACATGACACATTCTTCACATATAGGTACATGTATACTGTTCTCTTATATTTCTATCTATATGGTACGAAACACTGTCTTGATAGACCATTTTGTTTCGGAATAACTTATACGCAGAGGCGTGGGCGGTTAGAATAACGAAATTTACACTAATAAAGTTATGAACTGAAGAAGAATATAACAAGGTCCGAGGTATCTAACTGTAGCTGTAGAAAAAGAAAGAGTTAAAGGACAGAAACAAATTCCATATTGCATTTTCGGTCCTTCTGATTAGACCAATCTGGCTACCGTAGCGGCCCCTGGGCATACACCCAACCGGCATAGCTCTAATCTTCATTAGGACTTACTTACAATATGGACCAAAGCAGACTAGAAAGTAACAGATGATAGCCCCCATTTGAATGATACCAAGTCAGGGGTCTCAGCAATAGGAGCTGGCAGTTGATTCCAAGTGTGGATCGTTCGAGGGAAAAAGCTGTATTAGTAAGCATCTGACTTGGTGTGGTATTGTTGGTACTTCTTGGAGTGGTTAGATCTTGTATGATGGTATGAGGTAGTCTGATGATGGAATATCAACAAGATGGTGTACATATTCAGGGCTCACCACACTGGGCGAAGTGGGCGACAAAGTCGCCCTACTAGGACCTGAAGTCGCCCTAAGGCGCATCAAAAGCGAAGTCGAAGTCGCCCTGTCATTTCCCTCAAGTCGCCCGATGGTTCACATAAGATACTTGTAAATCGGGTCCAAATACTTCACCCTGACTACCAATGTATCAGTAAATGTGTAATTCCAATAAAAAACGGCAAACAATATGCGTATTTAACATATTTTCAAACGATTTACGTCTTTCAAATGTATTACGCGCCATTTGTTTATTTACCGGATGTGACTAATTACCGGAAGTGAACAACGAAGAAAAGTAATGTACAACGGCCCATAATGAAAAATCGTTATATTTTTTTTATAAACAAACACTTTTAATTGGTTTCAAACTTCAGTCTTTCAAAGAGTATAGTACTTTAACAATTTTCTTTGATAAGTATTTGAGCTTCACTTGAAAGAATAAAGATGTATAGTAATTATTGACATCATGATAAGTTCTGTAGATGGGTGTCCCATGAAGCAATTTGGATCAGTACAACTTTGATTAATGAAAAAGGTTATGTGCTTTTTGATATTGCATACTATGAATAATAATGAAAAAGAAAGAAAAAAAACTGAATCTAAGTGTGTTATGGTTTTAAAACACAAGAGAAATAATCCTGGAAATTGATGTTAATAATGAAAAATGTATGTAACAATTGCGAAATTAATTATTTGTACGGTCCCCCTGACTTCTCCCTAGTGTCTCCTGAAGTCTCCCTATCAGGGCCTGACTTCTCCCTGTTTGGCTGCCAGGGAGAAGTCACTTCTCCCTACTTTTTTAGAGTGTGGTGACCCCTGCATATTGTTTTACATGATTAAATATTTTATAAATGCAGTTACATGTAAAACACATTAACTGAAAAATACAAAAACTCAGTATAGTTTAGCCATTTTAGTAAGGGTTAACTGATAATGTTTGGTAAATATTAAACTTTGAGCTGGATTTGCACCAACTTCAACCATATATGGCAAGAAATCAGTCCAGATAATTTAAATGGGGCTTGTTTTGTAACCGGTTACAAAACAGTTACATAAAAAAAGTACTATTACATAATAGTTACAGTACTATTACATAATAGTTACATAATTATGCCTTCATTTCTTAAAATGGTTACAAATTGGTTACATCACAGTTACATATATTTTAATCGTATCTTCATTTTTTAAAATGGTTACAAATTGGTTACATCACAGTTACATATAATAGTTACATAATTGCTCATTTGATTTTTTATGCCTTCATTTTTTAAAATGGTTACAAATTGGTTACATCACAGTTACATATAATAGTTACATAATTGTTCATTTGATTTTTTATGCCTTCATTTTTTAAAATGGTTACAAATTGGTTACATCACAGTTACATATATTTTAATCATACCTTCATATTTTAAAATGGTTACAAATTGGTTACATCACAGTTACATATATTTTAATCATACCTTTATTTTTTAAAATGGTTACAAATTGGTTACATCTGTAGTCTCTTACCTCCAATGTTATAAAAAGGGTATAGTTAGTTATAATTTTCTACATAAATGACATAAATTAACAATACTAGTCATTTAAAATTAATATAGTTAATAAAATAAATTAATAAAAAAATTAAGACAAAATAGTTTGATAAATTTATCAAAAATGTAAGCTATTCAGTTCTTTGATCTTCAGGATCATAAATATAAGAGTGTGATTGCTTCATAATAAATTATGTAATAAGCGATGCAGGTAGCACACCTGAGGTGAATAGGTCATAAATGTTCTTGTAGCTGACACCTTAATATAGCAATCTGTATAATAAAGCTAATTATTAGGCCTTTGATTTCAGGTCATAAACAGAAATAAAAAAAACATTACCCTTTCTAGTTTTTTAGTCTTACATAAAAATTATTGGCTGACGAATCCAACAATTTGTTTTCCAAGGATATAAATAGAAGGACACCATTTTTGGTTCATTATTAGACTAAGTGAATCTTTCCCATTCTTACCATAGGTTATTAAGGGTCTTATCACAGAAATTTATACAGTAAGTTGTTTACATACTTAATTTTAGTAAAATTAAAAGTGAAAGCATCTAGAATTTGGTTAATACAGTCTCTAAATGATCTGTCATGCAAATATTTTATACAATAAATAAAGCCCCTATAATAAGTTAGTGTGTTCATAACATTTACAGAAACTTGGTGGAATTTTCAATGTAATTCAATATATTAGGTCAAGTTTTTATTATTGACTGATTGAAAGGTTGCCCCAGCACCAAATAGGTACATGGTTTTATAGATGTGGTTTTAAGCTTTGTTTGCACAGCAGGCCAATACAGCAAGCTTCAGATCAATAACTATAGGCCAATACAGAAATCATCATGTAATACTCGAAAAATAATTATTTATGTGGTAACAAAAAAAAATCAACAATAATAAAGTATTGACCGCTATTTTGAATGTCTGGTGAGCCAATATGGACTATACTTAACATCAACAATTTTTGTGTTTTGTGGTCTGGTGAGCCAATATGGACTATACTTAACATCAACAATTTTTGTGTTTTGTGTGGCATATCATTAATGGTTATAATTCCATTTTATAATACTGTGACATGTTCATCAAATGTATGAAAATAGTGAAAATAATTGTAAAGAAATTCTCGTATATGACAGCTATGTCTGATAATAGCAAAATAAATTGTATAGACAAAGACATGTAAGGTGATCCTGTACAAAACCTTAAGAATTTACGAAGCATCCTCTTGTCTATCTCTCGTACTCCAAAACTGAAGAGTATCAAATTATATGTGTGCCATATAAAAATTTGTTCCAAGACTGTTACATGCATGTTTCTATTGCAAATTTCAACAGCTAATAAACATTGATAAATTAACATAAAAGCCTGAAACTGCCTGTTTACAGACTTGAACCTTTCCTTGATCATTTAAAAAAATCATATATTATATGGATTGGTATATTTACAAATATAACAGGAGTAGCATGCCATTACTTGGCCCATTTATCCCCAAATTGAACTTTAAATGAAGAGGATGAAACAATCAAATGACCCACATGTCTAACTTGTTTAAGCAACTTTAAATACAATATATATAATTATTGCGATTCTTGCAATAGTTCCTAATCATGTTAATTTAAGATTTTCCCAAAAATTTATAGGTAAGACCCTTTTTCGATTTTCTATGTCCTTGCATGCTCCTCCTTGTGAAGGGGGTAAAAATATTATGTCACACAGTCATATAAAATATGAATAGAAATCACAAAAAATATTAATAACAAATTATTAACTGCAACACCTTACCACAGGTATGCCCCACTGGTCTTCTTAGTAGACCGTCCAAAGTGACAAATTCAACACATATTTTGCTGGATTCACCAAGTATTAAGTCTGATCCAAGTATTAAGTCTGTAAGGTGATATTACATGTGGAAAACTGAATTTTATTCTCGTAAACTACATACATAGTTACAGAGATGAGAAAATAAAATATACATGTTTTATATAAACAAGGGTATTATATTAATGAATAACATTACTTAGGAGTCACCTTCACTGTAATTATTTTACTAAATCTTATCAGTTATTCTTGTACAATTTTTTTCAGAGGTAAAATAGATGTAACCAATTTGTAACCCTTTTATAAAATGAATTAAGAAAAATATAGATGTAACCAATTTGTAACCCTTTTATAAAATGAAGTAAGAAAAATATAGATGTAACCAATTTGTAACCCTTTTATAAAATGAAGTAAGAAAAATATAGATGTAACCAATTTGTAACCCTTTTATAAAATGAAGACAGAAAAATATTTGTAACTGATTTGTAACCCTTTTATAAAATGAAGACAGAAAAATATTTGTAACTGATTTGTAACACTTTTATAAAATGAATTAAGAAAAATATAGATGTAACCAATTTGTAACCCTTTTATAAAATGAAGTAAGAAAAATATAGATGTAACCAATTTGTAACCCTTTTATAAAATGAAGACAGAAAAATATTTGTAACTGATTTGTAACCCTTTTATAAAATGAAGTCAGAAAAATATTTGTAACTGATTTGTAACCCTTTTATAAAATGAAGTCAGAAAAATATAGATGTAACCAATTTGTAACCCTTTTATAAAATGAAGACAGAAAAATATTTGTAACTGATTTGTAACCCTTTTATAAAATGAAGACAGAAAAATATTTGTAACTGATTTGTAACCCTTTTATTAAATGAATTAAGAAAAATATAGATGTAACCAATTTGTAACCCTTTTATAAAATGAAGTAAGAAAAATATAGATGTAACCAATTTGTAACCCTTTTATAAAATGAAGACAGAAAAATATTTGTAACTGATTTGTAACCCTTTTATAAAATGAGGACAGAAAATATAGATGTAACCAATTTGTAACCCTTTTATAAAATGAAGACAGAAAAATATTTGTAACTGATTTGTAACCCTTTTATAAAATGAAGTAAGAAAAATATTTGTAACTGATATGTAACCCTTTTATAAAATGAAGTCGGAAAAATATAGATGTAACTAATTTGTAACCCTTTTTATAAAATGAAGACAGAAAAATATTTGTAACTGATTTGTAACCCTTTTATAAAATGAATTAAGAAAAATATAGATGTAACCAATTTGTAACCCTTTTATAAAATGAAGTAAGAAAAATATAGATGTAACCAATTTGTAACCCTTTTATAAAATGAAGACAGAAAAATATTTGTAACTGATTTGTAACCCTTTTATAAAATGAAGACAGAAAAATATTTGTAACTGATTTGTAACCCTTTTATAAAATGAATTAAGAAAAATATAGATGTAACCAATTTGTAACCCTTTTATAAAATAAAGTAAGAAAAATATTTGTAACTGATTTGTAACCCTTTTATAAAATGAGGACAGAAAATATAGATGTAACCAATTTGTAACCCTTTTATAAAATGAAGACAGAAAAAATATTTGTAACTGATTTGTAACCCTTTTATAAAATGAAGTAAGAAAAATAGATGTAACCAATTTGTAACCCTTTTATAAAATGAAGTCAGAAAAATATAGATGTAACCAATTTGTAACCCTTTTATAAAATGAAGTCAGAAAAATATAGATGTAACCAATTTGTAACCCTTTTATAAAATGAAGACAGAAAAATATAGATGTAACCAATTTGTAACCCTTTTATAAAATGAAGTAAGAAAAATATAGATGTAACCAATTTGTAACCCTTTTATAAAATGAAGACAGAAAAATATCTGTAACTGATTTGTAACCCTTTTATAAAATGAAGTAAGAAAAATATTTGTAACTGATTTGTAACCCTTTTATAAAATGAAGACAGAAAAATATTTGTAACTGATTTGTAACCCTTTTATAAAATGAAGACAGAAAAATATTTGTAACTGATTTGTAACCCTTTTATAAAATGAAGACAGAAAAATATTTGTAACTGATTTGTAACCCTTTTATAAAATGAAGACAGAAAAATATTTGTAACTGATTTGTAACCCTTTTATAAAATGAATTAAGAAAAATATAGATGTAACCAATTTGTAACCCTTTTATAAAATGAAGTAAGAAAAATATAGATGTAACCAATTTGTAACCCTTTTATAAAATGAAGACAGAAAAATATTTGTAACTGATTTGTAACCCTTTTATAAAATGAAGACAGAAAAATATTTGTAACTGATTTGTAACCCTTTTATAAAATGAATTAAGAAAAATATAGATGTAACCAATTTGTAACCCTTTTATAAAATGAAGTAAGAAAAATATTTGTAACTGATTTGTAACCCTTTTATAAAATGAGGACAGAAAATATAGATGTAACCAATTTGTAACCCTTTTATAAAATGAAGACAGAAAAATATTTGTAACTGAATTGTAACCCTTTTATAAAATGAAGTAAGAAAAATAGATGTAACCAATTTGTAACCCTTTTATAAAATGAAGTCAGAAAAATATAGATGTAACCAATTTGTAACCCTTTTATAAAATGAAGTCAGAAAAATATAGATGTAACCAATTTGTAACCCTTTTATAAAATGAAGACAGAAAAATATAGATGTAACCAATTTGTAACCCTTTTATAAAATGAAGTCAGAAAAATATCTGTAACTGATTTGTAACCCTTTTATAAAATGAAGTCATAAAATATTTGTAACCGTTTTATTGAATGAAGTCAGAGAAATATTGATGTAACCAATTTGTAACTGTTTTATAAAATGCAGGCATACAAATATGTGTAAGCAATTGTTACCCCTTTTAAGAAATGAAGGCAAAGACCAAGGCAAAGAAATATGCAACTACTGAGTATCAAACACATATGACCTTACTTTGTATTCGTTTTATACAGGATTTGTAACTGGTTACAAACAAGCCCCCCAAAAATTGTCTGGACTGTTTTCTTGCCATATCTAACTTCAACCAGCCATATCTTTTGACTGTGATTTCCCCTTACTGTTATATGAAATTGCTGAGAAAATGATGAGGTCAAAAGGAATCTTTTGCTTTTATCAAATTATAATATAAAAAAGATCTTATGAAAAACTGTTCATAAATTAACGAAAGAACATTCTAGCAGACGTCTGCGACCAACGAGGTCAATTGTGGTTTTTAGTAAAAATCCATAATTTTGATTTCTTCGGTTATTTACCTCTACTTTCCACCCCCGACGAGTAAAAAATATTTCTCCTTATATACGCTGTTCTTTAACTAGCACATTTCGTTTCTTCGAGTTGTTAACCTGACCCACTTATCAAATACTTCGCCGGGTATGTCTGGGGACCCTGCCAGCTGATTTTGCTGCAAACTGGTTCCCACCTGCGACCACGGTAACCAGCTCAAATTTCGTTTTATAATTCTGAAGTCTTACCGGAAATAAAACGGTACAACATACGACTGTACGAGCTCATAAGATTGTCATAATCTTTGACAGCAAGAAATTTTCGTTAAAATATCATTCCGATATTACATGTATGCATTTCGTCGTCTTTGAATTTAGAATGGTTGTTTTGATTTCGTAGTCTTTACTAAAAGCAACAATTTATTTTATTTCAAGTCAATTAAAGGCAAGAAAAGCGTTTTTCAAAAGCCATGTGTCATGATGTGAACACCTACACACCTAATTTATAAAAGAAGCGCTCGGGGTCCACTGTAAAGCATCCAATGGTGCTTGCTTATCAGAACTCAATAGATTACCTTTTTATACGAATATACAATTTCTAGCAATTAAATACTTGCTACACATAGTGGAGTCTGAAAACTCCCTTTGCTACAAAGTTTGTATAGCCACTGAAACAAACAATTCCTGGATAAAGAATATGAAAAACTTTATTAACAAACTTGGATTCAACTACCTAAGTGAAACCCCACCTTGGAATTAAGCTACAGTTAAACCAAATTAAAGAGAGAATAAACGATACTGCATTCCAAAAGCTAGAGGGTGAAATAATGCAAAATTCAAAACTAAATTTCTTTTCCAAACTATATAAACCAAACTTCAGACCCATTAGGTTGACCATTGTAAACTAAGAAAAGACAGATCTGTCCTTTGTAAAATACGAGTTAGTGCTCACTCACTATATGTAGAAAAAGGTCGATACCTAAATATATCATTGGAAAATAGACTCTGTTGTTGTTGTAACAGTAGCGAAATTGAAGACGAATTACACTTCCTCTTAAGCTGTTCAGCTTATGATCAAGCGAGAATCAAATTTATCCACAAAATAAACAATGGTTTACTGAACCAAAAGATAAATAGGACAACTATAATATATTATGCCACTTAATATACTCAATATTTAATAATGAGTCAACCGTGATATTGAAAATACTAGCCAATCATAAAAGTGAATGACTTTTATTAAGATCGAAGCTCTACCTTGTCGTAATCATAGTCTTTTTATATATATTTTTTCTATTATTATATTTGTATTTGTATTCGGTTTTTTTTCTATACCCACTGTCACTCTCATCATATATCTAGTCAGAATTTGTCATTTATAATCTTCCTCCATGTTTTACTTTATTTGTGTTTAGTTACATTTACATGTATTATGTTTGTTCCACTTTATGTCTGTTGCCATAACCATTTAATGTAAATGTGTTAGTGCAAATAAATAAATAAATAAATAAATAAATAAATAAATAAATAAATAAATAAATAAATAAATAAATAAATAAATAAATAAATAAATAAATAAATAAATAATAAATAATAAATAAATAAATAAATAAATAAATAAATAAATAAATAAATAAATAAATAAATAAATAAATAAATAAATAAATAAATAAATTAATTAATTAATTAATTAATTAATTAATTAATTAATTAATTAATTAATTAATTAATTATTTAATTCTATTTTGTGCATAATATGCATCAATATGAAGGACAAACAATCCTCACTACACACTATTTACAAAAAACATGAAAATACAACTCCTAAATTGCTGATAACATTTTAAGCAACAGAAACATGGTATCGAATGTCTCGCTGCCGTAAGATGCCATAGTAACGAACCTTCTGTTGGTGGCCATTTTGGATTTTAGGTCCAATAAAAATTATTTAAATTTATAAAGGTGTACTACAGTATAATTTTGCATATATTTTGTCTAAATATGAAATTATATATGAGGGGGTAAAAGTAATTGTTTATGTGTACTTCCCATACGAATTATTCACGATTTTAAAATTACTTTAAAGTTACTTAATCAGCCATAAGACTATAAAGTCCCAGAATTAATTAAAGCCACAGTTCAGATTTGGCCTAAATGTGTGAAACTTTTTCATGTTTTATTTTGTTGTTACCTATAACTACTGAATATGCGAATTGAAAATTACCGGGCCTTAGAAGATTTATATTAACGACACAATGTAAAGACGATCTTTCAACGGGAGCGACAATAGCAAATAAATGTATCGTTAATTTTTGCAAGGCCTACACATGTTATAAATAAAAAACAGTTTTACACAAACACTCGTATACGCGGATACAAAGCAAACAGGTAGTTTCATCAGTTAGAGTTTGTGTAGTATCGTATCTTTATTTACCGACTTGGCTAACCCTGGATTGACTGTCATGACTGTCAACGACACGATTACTTGGGGGATGCACGACGGGTGTGTTGCAACAGACAGAGACTGCTTACTCTTCCGGAGCACTTATAATTTTCTTGTTCGTATAATTGTTTTATTTTATCGGTTGATCGATATTTTATTAATAATTTAAAGTGTGTAATACTCTCTTTGATACAATGTAAATGCTTTGTTGTAAAGTAGGAAAAAATCTAGATATTTTTTTGTAAATTACTCTCTTTGAAAGTGTTTTATTATATTTTTTATATTTGTAAATTCTCTTTGATGTATGTCATGTATACTGCAAAAAAATTGCATAACATACAATTTTAATACCCAGTGGCCAGGGAAAGGGACAGAATATTTGAGATTACTGTCTTAACTTATATAAGTGTAAATACGTTATACAGACTTAAAAATGATTCTTAACTCACCACTGGAACTCTGTCTGGAAAAGAATGATCACTCAGTAATTTAATATAATGGAATACAATTGAAGATAATCAACATGATAAAATACATATCTAATGAATTAATGTATTCCTACACCTGTTGTGTCACAAAAGTGACATCTGTAATGTACCACATTTCATATAATTGATGATACAAAAACGAAACTGATGACTTGTTTTAAATCCTTTTTTATTAATGAATATATTAGTTATTGGTACTTCTTTATAAAACCAACATATATTTATATTCTATTTTGTATTCATATTTTTGTGTAAATCATGTCAAATGAACTTTCAAGAATTTTTCTGCTTTATAGTGGCACTCAGTTTTATTCAGAGACTAAACCGAAGTACAAAAAGAAAACTACCGACCTTCGGTAGGAAAACTGACAATCAGTGTCAACTAACATTGGAGTCGAGCATACCCTTCTTGCAGTGTGACTCGAACCGGTAACCTACGTGTTGACAAACACTTTACAGTAAATAACTACCTTTACCACTAGTCCACCAAGGCACCTCTATCATTTATTCACCACTAGTCCACCAAGGCCCCTCTATCCTTTATTCACCACTAGTCTACCAAGGCCCCTCTATCCTTTATTCACGACTAGTCCACCAAGGCCCCTCTATCCTTTATTAACCACTAGTCCACCAAGGCCACTCTATCCTTTATTCACCACTAGTCCACCAAGGCCCCTCTATCCTTTATTCACCACTAGTTCACCAACGCCCTCTATCCTTTATTCACCACTAGTCCACCAAGGCCCCTCTATCCTTTATTCACCACTAGTTCACCAAGGCCCCTCTATCCTTTATTCACCACTAGTCCACCAAGGCCCCTCTATCCTTTATTCACCACTAGTCCACCAAGGCCCCTCTATCCTTTATTCACCACTAGTCTACCAAGGCCCCTCTATCCTTTATTCACCACTAGTTCACGAAGGCCCCTCTATCCTTTATTCACCACTAGTCTACCAAGGCCCCTCTATCCTTTATTCACCACTAGTTCACCAAGGCCCCTCTATCCTTTATTCACCACTAGTCCACCAAGGCCCCTCTATCCTTTATTCACCACTAGTCCACCAAGGCCCCTCTATCCTTTATTCACCACTAGTCTACCAAGGCCCCTCTATCCTTTATTCACCACCAGTTCACCAAGGCCCCTCTATCCTTTATTCACCACTAGTCCACCAAGGCCCCTCTATCCTTTATTCACCACTAGTCTACCAAGGCCCCTCTATCCTTTATTCACCACTAGTTCACCAAGGCCCCTCTATTCTTTATTCACCACTAGTCCACCAAGGCCTCTCTATTCTTTATTCACCACTAGTCCACCAAGGCCTCTCTATCCTTTATTCACCACTAGTCTACCAAGGCCCCTCTATCCTTTATTCACCACTAGTTCACCAAGGCCCCTCTATCCTTTATTCACCACTAGTTCACCAAGGCCCCTCTATCCTTTATTCACCACTAGTCTACCAAGGCCCCTCTATCCTTTATTCACCACTAGTCCACCATGGCCCCTCTATCCTTGTTTCACCACTAGTCCACCAAGGCCCCTCTATCTATTCACCACTAGTCTACCAAGGCTCCTCTATCCTTTATTCACCACTAGTCTACCAAGGCCCCTCTATCCTTTATTCACCACTAGTTCACCAAGGCCCCTCTATCCTTTATTCACCACTAGTCCACCAAGGCCCCTCTATCCTTTATTCACCACTAGTCTACCAAGGCCCCTCTATCCTTTATTCACCACTAGTCCACCAAGGCCCCTCTATCCTTTATTCACCACTAGTCCACCAAGGCCCCTCTATCCTTTATTCACCACTAGTCTACCAAGGCCCCTCTATCCTTTATTCACCACCAGTCTACCAAGGCCCCTCTATCCTTTATTCACCACTAGTTCACCAAGGCCCCTCTATCCTTTATTCACCACTAGTCCACCAAGGCCCCTCTATTCTTTATTCACCACAAGTCTACCAAGGCCCCTCTATCCTTTATTCACCACTAGTTCACCAAGGCCCCTCTATCCTTTATTCACCACTAGTCCACCAAGGCCCCTCTATTCTTTATTCACCACTAGTCGCCCAAGGCCCCTCTATCCTTTATTCACCACTAGTCTACCAAGGCCTCTCTATTCTTTATTCACTTTAGGCAATTATCCTTCAAACTTTCAAATTACCTTTCCAAACTTAAAAGAGGATTACATAAATTATGTATTTGGTATTTTCTTCATACTGCATGGTTTTCATATATTTTATTATAGTTACTGCTGATTCGTGTAAAAACAATGTATATAAATAATGTTATGTAATTTGTGGAGCGGACGTTGCTAAATTGAAATAACTGGTGCCCAATCCATTTGTATAATTTAAAATAAAGTATGTTTAATGTAAAAAATGATAACAGCATATATTAATAATGTTGTATCTTTGGTCTTAAACTACTGTTGTTTGGGCAAGGAAGTAAAAAGTTAAATTCTTCCATAATTATTTATTACGTTATTTACAAGATCATACAGGAAAACAATGCGTTCATATCTTTTTGGAAGAAAATCCGAGATATACCGAAAAACGTTTAAATAGAACTAGTATCAGTATCATTCCGTCGGGATTTCTTATCGGTACTAGCATCTAGATATAAAAGTAATATTGTATTTACTGATTATGAAACACGTTGCCCCAAACCTCTCTTCCAGGAAAAGGCTTCCACATCATTTAGATCCTAGCTACATCACTGCCAGATGTCACTGAAACTTAAGCTGAAACCCCTTTAAAAACCAAATTTCCAGCTCCGAAGAATATACCAACGGAAGCCACTGAGCAAATCGAAGGAAGCCAACCGAAATGATATCATAGATACATCTGTACGTGAAATGTGATGACCAAGCTTCCACCCCCCTCTTGTCATTAATAAGATATTCAAGAGTTTCAGTTAAGTAGAAACAAATCAACAAAACTAAACAACTCGTGTTCTCTAGTAGAAACAAATCAACAAAACTAAACAACTCGTGTTCTCTAGAAGAAACAAATCAACAAAACTAAACAACTCGTGTTCTCTAGCAGAAACAAATCAACAAAACTAAACAACTCGTGTAGAAAAAATACGGTATTGTTGTAACCTAAAACTTATGATTTCCAAGGACCATCCGACCAAGGGGATTCAGTTGTCAATCAATCAATCAATCAATCAATCAATCAATCAATCAATCAATCAATCAATCAATCAATCAATCAATCAATCAATCAATCCATATCATCCATCCATCCATCCATCCATCCATCCATCCATCCATCCATCCATCCATCCATCCATCCATCCATCCATCCATCCATCCATCCATCCATCCATCCATCGTTCGTTCGTTCGTTCGTTCGTTCGTTCGTTCGTTCGTTCGTTCGTTCGTTCGTTCGTTCGTTCGTTCGTTCGTTCGTTCGTTCGTTCGTTCGTTCATTCATTCATTCATTCATTCATTCATTCATTCATTCATTCATTCATTCATTCATTCATTCATTCATTCCCCGAAGACAGGACCTTAGTCTATCGTAAGGCAAGGTGGCATGAAATTCTTGATTTCGAACTTAAATTAAAATTGACCAAATGTTCGATTATATATTTAAAAATTCAAGAATGATTGATAATACTTTGCGAATAAACAGCTTGTTATCCTTTCAATGCAGACGATATCTTAGTGTACCATGGTAGGGTAGATGTACTTTTCCTTGTGAGGATTTTATGTTATTTAGGAATCAAATACAAGTATGGTATGTCTTAAGACTCTCTGTCGCAGACATAGATGGTGGTTTGTAAGCTCCACATATAAACCATTTCTTTTATTCATAATAATTTCTATACCTATTGATTCTATGGCTTCAAATTCTAGTTCTTTCTTTCTCCAGCTATGTCTGATCTTAAGTATACAGCTATACCAATAGATTTTACCTGTAATTTGGCTAATAAAATAAAATAAGATGTTTTTACAGTATACACAAACATAATCCCTTGTTTGTGTAAGTATTCTGGCTATTCCAACATTAATTTTCAATATTTTACCTCTTTTAAATGTTGGAGTAGCTAATAATCACCGAGCGGGAGGCCATCACCGTCCGACTGACCGTAAGACAAATTGGGGGATTTCCGTATTCCAAAGTATATTCAATAGGTACTACGTTTTTCCTTTGTGTAGAGGGGTGACGTCCTAGCCGGTATACTGTTTTCTAAAGATTCGTTTTTCATAATGCATACTAGCTACATTGTTGCAATAACCTCGAAGAAACATTCCTCCGGCAAAGAAATTGTCATTGTTATTGTAAAAGAAGGTAATAAAAAAAATGCCAGCACCAAGGAAATTGTCAAAACAGACGACCCATAAATCAAAGTCCAGAAAACTGGAAACATGAGAAACAACAACAACAAACAACTATAGCAACGGCCCGAACCGACACGAGCACTTAAATTGAAACGGTGGGCCATACAATGCCCTACGGCATGCCAAACTCTCCTACTCCACACCACACGGCGATAATAGCTAGGCTCCATACATCACCACTCAGCAGTAGGTGTGTCCAACAAAATTTCAGTATTCAACACATTCTAGAAAACTTAAAGAAATCTTCCCAAATATCAGTTTTCCTTGTTCACACTATATTCCGCTGTCTTTTCGAATTTCGCGTTATCGCAGCTGTTTAAATTCCTTCTGTTTTTATTGCATTGAAAATGGTTTAATTGAACAGTTGCAATACGCTTTTTCTGGAAGCGGTACGATTTTTTGGTATTGGCCTTGTATATCTTTATGTCATTCACGTACGAATTTATTACTGATAAGCGATGATATACTATAAAAATACTATTCATAGGCAGTAATTGCAATATGACTGGTCCATTTGGCTTTGTACGCTTTATTCATTTGGTTATGCGCATCGCATTTTCAATTAAAGTCATTTAGATGCACGAGATACACAGTACATGACTGGATATCCAACCTAATGTACGTTTATGCGTTCTGGATTGGTCGATTGCCGTCACGTGGCGACCCAATATTTTCTTTACAAGGTTAGTAGATTTCATACATAGTCAGTAGATATGCTTGCGCTTTCTATGCGACATTAAACATACACAATAAACCAGTTGCCGACCAAATACAAGATATACACAAGTACTTCTTGTATAAGATCAGCACGCGAGTCCCCATGTAATAGTTCCTAACCGTGAAAATCCTTTATTAGGTCAACAACTGCCTAAGTAAATAATAATAAGAGAAAAGCTTTCTACTTTGTTTTATGCGCAGTTGACTGTACTTTATCATCTAGACATTAATTAAACGAACAAAGAAAAATAACGGCTGCAAGTGGAAATATCCGAGACCCTGGGCACGACTTTATAACTGATTGTTCGCAAAATAAAAGTGTCCCTGCTCAGCACATATATAGATTATAGGCGTGAAATTCAAGATGTAAGAGAAACCTTGTTTGTTTGCAATGCCAAAATCAGTGGTGATCAAACCCGTACATGAAAACTGGTATACGAAATGTGATGAGAAACAACTGGAGCAAAAAGACGCAAATTGGAAGAAAAGAAAAATGACCGAACAACAAGAGCCAAAAGTCAAGGGACAGTTACAAATCCAGATATAGACAAACATACACAACGCAACACAAAAACCAAAAAACTTAAACAGAAAGAGAGTAACCCGAACCCAATAAAACCCATGGGTGCAC
This sequence comes from Limnoperna fortunei, assembly GCA_944474755.1. NCBI lineage: Eukaryota > Metazoa > Mollusca > Bivalvia > Mytilida > Modiolidae > Limnoperna > Limnoperna fortunei. The sequence goes on along the minus strand of OX104117.1, from coordinate 6,716,504 downwards.
TCAGGTGCTCCTGACGAGTAAGCAGTGCCTGCCTCTAATTAGAATGCCCGCCGAGTTACTCATTGTCTAGGAAAAGTCACATCCAGGAATAGATACACTACCGATGACTCAGCGAAAATGTCCGATCGTATTTGAGACTGATTTTTCCATAACGATCAATCAAGTCATGGTGACGACCATAGAACTTCTGGAGAGATAACATCAACCGAGGTAAAAAGCACCCTTGTTTGAGTAGTTTAGCAGTCAACAGAAGTGATCGGTCTAGACGATCGGAATACCGACCGGGTCGTGTCGATGAACGGGAAATTGACACTTAGAACGTGTGTCGTAGAGTCTAGCATGTAGTTTTCCCCGAGTCCGTTTCTAGAAGTAGGTCTAAGTAAGAGGCTGACCTTAGTGTATTGGTGGTGTCTAAGCTCGCTAGAGTAAATTGAATGCAAATAGTCACCAAATTGAGCATTGTTTAGGGATAAAACACCACCAATATAGCAGAATGTAAAATTAAAAGTATGGGCCAGTGTCTTTTCTTTCTTCTTTAGCAGGTCTTCTAGGGAATCGGCCTCAAAGGAGTACAAAAACAGGTCGGCGAGAAGAGGAGCACAATTAGTACCCATTGGAATACCAAATATGTTGAAAAATGTGTCCTCCAAGCATTATGTGGCTACTCGTTTAGTTATCGATTAATGTGTATTTCATTTGTTTGTTTGAGATTGTACGACACCCTCATTTGTCAGCTTTATCATATTGTTCAGTTTTGGGTACAAGCAGGGTATTCTGGAAATTTTTACTACATTTGGGAAGAAGCTTGGAAGCCCTTTACTTGTAGTTATTGCATCAGTTTCTTTAACATTAATTCCTAACTTAGAGCTTGCGTAAAATGCTTCTACATCTATGTTGTTGTTGTTGCATAGGTATTATTACTTTTATATTTTTCCACAAAATCATCAAAGAATATATAGTCTGCCATTACAAACCAACGAAAAGCATGTGGTAAAGCATATCACAACCCCTCAAAGACAGTACAAAATATCAACAACTATTCAAAAACAAACAAACGGAAGGAAAAACAGCAAAACAGCACGCATAAACCACTGGCTTTGAACAATCATATAAAAACAATGTGGACACAGAAAAAAACGTCTCGCCTGCATTCCGCATCAGTAACGACAATAAATTTTGTCATAAGTATTACGTAAATAGCATTAAATATCAGCAGCGGCCTGTATACCAAATATTGTCACCATACCATGCATAGTTACAGAGCAACTGTCCTAATACAAAAACTGTAACGTTGTCACTGGACCGTGAAATTGAGGTCAAGGTCAGGTGACACCTACCAGACAGTCATGTTATATTCATCATCAACCTATATACCAAATATTGTCATCCTACCATGCGTGGTTACAGAGGAACTGTCGTAACCCAAACACTTTAACGTAGTCGCTGGACCATGAAATTGAGGTCAAGGTCAGGTGACAACTACCAGACAGTCATGTACTAGTCAGCAGCAACCTATACATCAAATATTGTCATCCTAACATGCATAGTTACAGAGAAACTGCCGTTACCCAAAAACTTTAACGAAGTAGCTGGACCGTGAAATTGAGGTCAAGGTCAGGTGACACCTACCAGACAGTCATGTACTAGTCATCAGCAACCTATATACCAAATATTGTCATCCTACCATGCATGGTAACAGAGAAACTGTTAACCCAAAAACTTTAACGTAGACGCTGGACCGTGAAATTGAGGTCAAGGTCAGGTGACAGGTGACTGACAGGCAAGTACTTATCATAAGTTACCTCTGGACCAAATTTGATGGACCTAGGGCTTGGGCTTACAAAGATATGAAGCAAGATGTCAAGTGTTAACGCCGCCGCCGGATTCCCAAACATATGTCTCGCCTCCAGCGACTATCGTCGCAGGCGAGAAAAAAATGTGTGGCAGCATTAAATTGCTTTAAGGGATCCCAAGCCTCTCCTTGTTGTTATACCGTTACTAAAGGGATCCCAAGCCTCTCCTTATTGTTATACCGTTACTAAAGGGATCCCAAGGCTCTCCTTGTTGTTATACCGTTACTAAAGGAATCCCAAGCCTCTCCTTATTGTTATACCGTTACTAAAGGGATCCCAAGGCTCTCCTTATTGTTATACCGTTACTAAAGGGATCCCAAGCCTCTCCTTGTTGTTATACCGTTACTAAAGGAATCCCAAGCCTCTCCTTATAGTTATACCGTTACTAAAGGGATCCCAAGCCTCTCCTTATTGTTATATCCTTACTAAAGCGTTCCAAAACCTCTTCTTATTGTTATACCGTTACTAAAGGGATCTCAATCCTCTCCTTATTGCTATACCGTAACTAAAGAGATCTGAAGCTTCTTCTTATTGTTATACCGTTACTCAAGGGATCCCAAGAACTTCTTATTGTTATACTGCTACTCAAGGGATCCCAAGCCTCTCATTATTGTTATACTGTTATTAAAGGGATCCCAAGGCTCTCCTTATTGTTCTACTGTTACTCAAAGGATCCCAAGCCCCTCCTTATAGTTATACCGTTACTAAAGGGATCCCAAGCCTCTCCTTATTGTAATACCATTAATAAAGGGATCCCAAGCCTCTCCTTATTGTTATACCATTACTAAAGGGATCCCAAGCCTCTCCTTATTGTTATATCCTTACTAAAGGAATCCCAAGCCTCTACTTATTGTTATAACATTACTAAAGGGATCCCAAGCCTCTACTTATTGTTATACCGTTACTAAAGGGATCTCAAGCCTCTAATTATTGTTATACCCTTACTAAAAGGATCCAAAGCCTCTCCTTATTGTAATACCGTTACTCAAAAGGATCCCAAGCCTCTCCTTATTGTTATACACTTACTAAAAGGATCCCAAGCCTCTACTTATTGTTATACTGTTACTAAAAGGATCCCAAGCCTCTACTTATTGTTATACTGTTACTCAAGGGATCCCAAGCCTGTCCTTATTGTAATACCGTTACTCAAAAGGATCCCAAGCCTCTCCTTATTGTAATACCATTACCAAAGGGATCCCAAGCCTCTACTTATTGTTATACTGTTACTAAAGGGATCTCAAGCCTCTCCTTATTGTTATACACTTACTAAAGGGATCCCAAGCATCTCCTTATTGTTATACACTTACTAAAGGGATCCCAAGCATCTCCTTATTGTAATACCGTTACTCAAAAGGATCCCAAGCCTCTCCTTATTGTTATAACATTACTAAAGGGATCCCAAGCCTCTACTTATTGTTATACTGTTACTAAAGGGATCTCAAGCCTCTCCTTATTGTTATACTGTTACTAAAGGGATCCCAGGTTCTACTTAGGAGATAACTGTATTGTATTTGAAGATTTGCCGGCATCAATTGGTGATTTGATGGTCGGAAATTGAGTTTATTGGCGACGCGTAAGCGGACCCAGTAAACGGGTATTTCCGAGCACCAAATCACCAATTGATGCCGGCAAATCTTCAAATACAATACAGTTATCTCCATTCTAATGCTACGCAATAAAAAACTAAATTAACTGATTAAAATTGGAATTTTTTATTTGCCGGAAATAACGTCTGCGCTTGCGTTAAAATCTGACGGCATCAATCGTGGAATTGATGCCATGAAATTATTCACGTTATCCAATCAGAATTGACGTTACATCAAGAACAGCATTAGAATTATTGTTATACTGTTACTAAAGGGATCCCAAGCCTCTCCTTATTGTTATACTGTTATTAAAGGGATCCCCCAAGGCTCTACTTATTGTTATATTGTTACTCAAGGGATCCCAATGTTCTACTTATTGTTATACCATTACTCAAGGGAACCCAAGGCTCTACTTATTGTTATACTGTTACTAAAGGGATCTCAAGCCTCTTCTTATTGTTATACCATTAATAAAGGGATCTCAAGCCTCTAATTATTGTTATACCATTACTAAAGGGATCCCAAGGCTCTCCTTATTGTTATACTGATACTAAAGGAATCCCAAGCCTCTCCTTATAGTTATACCCTTACTAAAGGGATCCCAAGGCTCTCCTTATTGTTATACTGATACTAAAGGGATCTCAAGCCTCTCCTTATAGTTATATCATTACTAAAGGGATCCCAAGGCTCTCCTTATTGTTATACTGATACTAAAGGGATCCCAAGCCTCTCCTTATTGTTATACACTTACTCAAGGGATCTCAAGCCTCTAATTATTGTTATACCCTTACTAAAGGGATCCCAAGCCTCTACTTGTTGTTATACCGTTATTTAAGGGATCTCAAGCCTCTACTTATTGTTATACCATTACTAAAGGGATCCCAAGCCTCTCCTTAGTTATATCGTTACTCAAGTGATCCCAAGGCTCTCCTTATTGTTATACTGTTACTCAAGGGATCCCAAGCCTCTACTTATTGTTATACTGTTACTAAAGGGACCCAAAGCCTCTACTTATTGTTATACCGTTACTAAAGGGATCTCAAGCCTCTAATTATTGTTATACCCTTACTAAAGGGATCCCAAGGCTCTCCTTATTGTTATACTGATACTAAAGGAATCCCAAGCCTCTCCTTATAGTTATACCCTTACTAAAGGGATCCCAAGGTTCTCCTTACTGTTATACTGATACTAAAGGGATCTCAAGCCTCTTCTTATTGTTATACCATTACTAAAGGGATCCCAAGGCTCTCCTTATTGTTATACTGATACTAAAGGGATCTCAAGCCTCTTCTTATTGTTATACCATTAATAAAGGGATCCCAAGCCTCTCCTTATTGTTATACCATTATTAAAGGATCCCAAGGCTCTCCTTATTGTTATACTGATACTAAAGGGATCTCAAGCCTCTTCTTATTGTTATACCCTTACTAAAGGGATCCCAAGCCTCTCCTTAGTTATATCGTTACTCAAGTGATCCCAAGGCTCTCCTTATTGTTATACCGTTACTAAAGGGATCTCAAGCCTCTACTTATTGTTATACCATTACTAAAGGGATCCCAAGCCTCTCCTTAGTTATATCGTTACTCAAGTGATCCCAAGGCTCTCCTTATTGTTATACTGTTACTCAAGGGATCCCAAGCCTCTACTTATTGTTATACTGTTACTAAAGGGACCCAAAGCCTCTACTTATTGTTATACCGTTACTAAAGGGATCTCAAGCCTCTAATTATTGTTATACCATTACTAAAGGGATCCCAAGCCTCTACTTATTGTTATACTGTTACTAAAGGGATCACAAGCCTCTCCTTATTGTTATACCCTTACTAAAGGGATCCCAAGGCTCTCCTTATTGTTAAATCATTACTCAAGGGATCCCAAGCCTCTCCTTATTGTTATACCATTACTAAAGGAATCCCAAGCCTCTACTTATTGTTAAATCATTACTCAAGGGATCCCAAGCCTCTCCTTATTGTTATACCATTACTAAAGGGATCCCAAGGCTCTCCTTATTGTAATACCATTACTAAAGGGATCCCAAGCCTCTCCTTATTGTTATACCGTTACTAAAGGGATCCCAAGCCTCTCCTTATTGTTATACTGTTACTAAAGGGATCCCAAGGCTCTCCTTATTGTTATACCATTACTGAAGGGATCCCAAGGCTCTCCTTATTGTTATACCATTACTAAAGGGATCCCAAGGCTCTCCTTATTGTAATACCATTACTAAAGGGATCCCAAGGCTCTCCTTATTGTTATACCGTTACTAAAGGGATCCCAAGGCTCTCCTTATTGTTATACCGTTACTAAAGGGATCCCAAGCCTCTCCTTATTGTAATACCAAAGAAATCCCAAGCCTCTCCTTATTGTTATACTAAAGAGATCCCAAGCCTCTCCTTATTGTAATACCACTACTAAAGGGATCCGAAGCCTTTCCTTATTGTTATAACATTACTAAAGGAATCCCAAGCATCTCCTTATTGTTATACTGTTACAACAGAGACATGTAAAAATGTATTACACCAACAGAAAACAATACAGAGCATAACGACTACATAACACAAGGCCATCAAATAAAAAACATACAGTAAGAATAATTGAAGCAAAAATAATAAGGGTGAAGATAGAGATGGACTCATGCTAGATACCACCTTTATGTACCATAGAATGTTTTCTTGATTGTACTGGGATTTATGCCACTTTTATAGGTTATTTACGTTTTTTGAAACGAGATGCGTTTTCTCGTTCATATCTCATCGAAGGGCGTCAGAAAATGCATCCAGTTTCATAAAACGTAAATAATCTGTTTATCGCTGTTTTGTAACATTGTGATGTCACAGTGTTACTTAACGACGTCTTGACAGCGAAATATTGCAAAATAGCGATAACAAGTAATTATTCAGCTGTAACATGACATCCAACATCTACCACCCACAATAAAAGGAAACTGGCAATTCATGTCAAGCAAGGTTGAAATACTTCCTGTTAAAAGTCTGGCTAGAGTGTTACCAGGCAGTGATCCTACAGGATGACTATCTTCAGCACAATGCAACTGAGACCCCAATGAATGATTGCGAAATATTACAATTTAAAGTATGCTGTTATACTAACTTATACACTATAAATTCATACAAGCAAATACTTTATTACAATTTTACAATAAATAAACAGTATCTACAATGTCAATTTTATGTTTACATGTTATTCACAATAAAAACAGACTAAAATAAACATTTGGTGAACTGATGTAAATATAATGTAACATGTTTACAGAAACAACATGGTACATACATGACAAGAGATTCTACCATGAATTTAACATTTACATAACTTTATTGAATTTAAGATAAATTAGTTTTTTTATTTACATTGTTGATATTTACATTGGACAGATATAGAGAGGTACTCGCTACTGTATTTATTATGGTGGTTTTTCTTCTAAAATGAAAATCTATCACATACCATCAAAATCTTTAACATCAGAATAGATATAATTTCTGACAATTTTTTTAATTGTTGTAATTGTTACAATGTTTCTGTTGGTCAGATGTGAGAAGCTATCATATAAATAGTTTATTCACAGTGATAAGATCATCGCTTCTTCCCTAATTGAGCTTTAAGCTGCTTCAGTTCTGTTTCATGGTAGTGTGACACGGCTGATGCTTCTGCAAGCTGAAAATACACATAAGAAATATATATCACATGTTGTGTGCAATACACACTTGTTGTTTTTGTGTTTAGATATTTCATTACTTTATGTTTAATGCAGGTTTTATGAAATAAGGGTTGCCTCTGTTAGTTCTCTGCCCCTGTCTGTTATATGTTGGTGTATTTACTCCTGAATGACTATATTTAAAAATTGAATGAATTCTGTTGAAGTTACATTGACGTATGAAGGGTTGACTGAAAACAAAGAAGTGAAATATTGCTTCATGAGGAAAATGTGCACTGTCAATGCTTTCATACGTCAATGAAACTTCAAAAAGTTTGTTTTGTTTGTTTTATGGTGTTTAATGCCACTTTCAGCAATTTTTCAGCTATATCATGGCGTCCAGTTTTTATTGGGGGTTGGAAGCCTTAGTACCCGGAGAAAACCCAACCTGCGGTAGGAAAACTGGCAATCCTTGTCAATTAAGATTGGAGTCAAGTACACCCTGCCTGCAGTGAGAATCGAACCCGCAATCTCAGTGTGTACAGACCACGTGATCAATAGTAGACGAACTACCTTGACCACTCGACCACAGAGGCCCCTCACTTCAAAAAGAAGCATTCAAATCTTATAATTACATTTTATACCACTAAATGGGGTAAATTAATGACAAAATTCAAGTAAACATCCGTTTTTGTTTCGATGTATTACTCTGTCACAGTATAAAGTTACTGACATTGATGGTTTTAATATTTCATTGAGAATTCAAAGATCACTTGTTATGATCACCTGACCAAATTTGACCAATAAAATGACAGATTTCAATGAAATGTATACTTAATGTAGTTAATAAAGTATAACAGAGAAGTGGGAGGTTAGCCTGCCACCATTTTGTTTTGTTTTTACCCTTATCAAGTCATGTTGTTAGGTAACTTTGGACCTAATAATAAACATGTACCAGTAAATTCAGTAAATTCAAAAGTACTCAGCATCCCTTTCATTCCTTTGGTTGGTTTGTCTGCATAAGGTTTAAAGCTACTTTAAGCACTTTTTGGGCTATATCATGGTGTCCACTTTTTATTACCAAGTGAAAACCCTAACCTTTGGAAAACTGGAAACCATTGTCAATAAGGATTGGAGTTTAAAAGTCAAACTCAATCTCAAAACCTGAGTTAACATACTGGTGAATATTTCCTGATAATAAAATGTTACATTAAGGAACAATTACCATATCTAATTACCATATCTAATTACCATATCTAATTACCATATCTAATAATATATCAATTTTGAGTTTGAGTAGGTTGTTTTCTTCTGATATTTGTTGATTTTCTTTTCTTAGTTTCATAACTTCTTTATGGCTGGCTCCTCCCCCTCCAGTTTCTAAAACATATACACATACAGAAAAATGTTACATGATGCATTAAAAATACTTGAATAAGATACACAAAATACAGTAAAACGCAAAATGTTTAAAAGAGGATCAGACATTACTGTACATTTGTTACTTGCTCCTTACCCTTGCATGCAAATAAGATACAACGATATATTTAAAAGGTCACCCTCCGCAGAACTGTTTTGTTGTTTGAAGCAGATCTTCAGCATTTTCTGCAAACTTTTTAGGTATATGTATGTAAAGGAACGGGGAGAAAGAAGGAGTACTCATTGAGAACCTATAACCTTTGTAAAGAAAAATAATAATCCTCTTCAATTAAGCTGCATTCCATCACACTATAGTCTTTAACTCACAACCCCCGCATTGGCATGCCTGTAATCACATGTCTATACCACTCTGTCACCTTAGTTTATTTCATATCAATCAGGCCTCTTTATTAATCCATGCATTCTGCTTTGATTTGTTACACAAAAACCAGACTGCCTTGGTTGCTTCATGACAGACCTGACATGACATTTAACCTTTGATTGCTTCATGCATATGCCAGACCCCTGAAATGACCTTTCCCCTGACACAACATTTAACCTTTGGTTGCTTCATGACAGACCCCTGACACGACCTTTAACCTTTGGTTGCTTCATGACAGACCCCTGACACGACCTTTAACCTTTGGTTGCTTAATGACATACCCATGACATCATCTTTAATCTTATGTTAGATCCTTCATGCGGTGATAATAAACAAGAGAAAGCCAAACAAACTTCAAATTTTCATCAGATAAATTATTTGAAGATGAACTATTTATTGTCTGAATTTCTGATATCCATAAATCAACTGTTGTGCTTAGCAGTATCTGCTACCTCTCTATTTTCAAATAAACACTCTACTAGTATATATTACATTAGAAAATGAAGTGTTATAAGTTCATATTGTTGTTAAAATTTATATACTTAAGTCTTTATTTGTTTTATTTTGAAAAGAAAAGTACATTTAATGATTTGGGAAAAACGTTCTGCATGAAGACACTAACAATCAATAGATGTTCTTACCTTGCACCCACATCCCATTTTCAAACTGGACCTCACTTCCACCGAGTCGTAACTTAACTGGCCCAATATTTGGTCCAAACTCCTCCCTAGCTTGATCAGCATCTAGATTGATATTAGACAAAGATTGAGCTCTTCTTGGTGGAGTCTTCTTTGGCGAAAATTTGTTTCCAAACAGGTTAAGTGGCATTTTCTAAACAGAAAGAAAGGTCATACATGTATTGAATTCCTTCACTACTCGAAAAATTTACTTTAAAAAATGAACTTACTAGGAAAAAATGTTAAAATCACTTATTTTTTACACTATATTTTCACCTTGCTTTAGCATCAAGAGCAAACTGTAGCAGCAGATTTCACTACTGATCTTTTATGATCAGTCTTAATTAAGAAATTTAGGTAGTAGTATATATATGTATATAAGCACAGAGCTTTGGGTATACTACTTCAAATAATTGCTCCAACCAAGCAAACTGGAAATGAAAACAATTTCTACTAATGGTTCCAGTGGAGATGTTTTAGCATGTATATTGCAATAAATGTATGTGGTCCATTATGCACAAATTGACAGCAAATACTAGTATTAGCAAGAGAATAAAAAACCACCGACTGGAAACTCCTTACATGTAATTACTACTAGTTAAATTACTGATTGCAACCACAACTGCTATGTCAGCTTAAATCTCGACAGAGCTAATTTTTTAACTTTGTTGTACCATCAGCTTTAATAAATAATACTTTTATCTCAAACCGGCAGATACACCAAAAGGATAAAAGTCAAATCGCCCCACAGAAGAATTGTCCACACTTTTTGCAAAATTGCCACCTCTGTAAAATTGCCTCTGTAAAAATGCCCTCACCTTAAACAAAATCGCTTCACCCAGGGTCCCTTGAGCAATATCGCCCCACTTACAAAAATAGAAATAAAATTATTTCTTTTTATTCTTTGTTTGATCATATGTTATGATCCCAGTTAAGATAAATCATAAATCTGTGCTCTTTCTTTGGTTCTTCACTTTACACAATCATCTCAATTTACAACCTCTTGTCTTGTTCCGAGAATCTATGTCATCATTACTGATATAGTTTTTAATGAAAATCATTAGGGTAATTAGTAATAATGGAAGCAAATTGTAACAGTAGAGCATGAAATAACATCATGTCACCTCCGGGGATCGAACCCGGGATCTCAGTGCTGCCAGCCTGCCCTCTAACCAAGTGAGCTAAAGTACTCCGTTAGCTCAGTCGATTTTGACTGGCTATATATCTACTATCTGCTACAACACAGATAGGCCTCCTGTTACACTCTTCCCCCTGTACAAAGAATCATCATACTCATAATGATTCACAACAAACTGACAAATCCTCCATGTGGCTTTTTCAGTTGGGTGCCAAATGTAACGGTAGAGCATGAAATAACATCACACCTCAGGGGATCGAACCTGGGATCTCAGTGCTGCCAGCCTGCCCTCTAACCAAGTGAGCTAAAGAAGTACTCCGTTAGCTCAGTCGATTTTGACTGGCTATATATCTACTATCTGCTACAACGCAGATAGGCCTCCTGTTACAAAATTAAAGACACAATAGATCATTATAAATAAAACATTTCTTAATTAGAATCAGCAACAACATATGTAATAAATTAAAAAAAAAAAACTCTCTAAAAATTAGAAAATAACTCTACAACTTAACAATTTTATACTATATATAGAGATTTTGTAAGTGGGGAGATTTTTATGAAGACTATAAGTAGGGAGATTTTGCTTTTGGCCGCACAGGGGGGGGGGGGGTAGGTGGTTTTCAGGTGGTGATTTTTACGATGGACCGTGGGGTGGTTTTGCAAACAGTGAGGGGGAGCGATTTTGTAAAATTGCAATAACAAAAAACATTGGGGGCATTTTTGATGGGTGCGATTTGACCATCACCCCACCACTGGCACCAGTGACCTCACCTATACAAATCGATTAACTTTCGAATGATACTTGTTACAATTTTTGTAAAGGTCCTCCCATACTATAACAAAATTAACTCATTATCATTCTAAAGCGCAAGTATTATACATGTCCGTGTGTCCACACCAAAAAAAAACTTTTAAAGTTGTGTTGTACATGTACGTTGTAAACATTCACATAGGTGAAAAGCAGTTTTAGGCAGACATACTCGAATATTTAGCCAAGATTACCAGTTTTTGATTATATATGAAGTTCACGTAATAAATACGTCTGTTGTCAGCTGCAAAATTATGAGTTACAACATGTTTGGTATTTATAGAAGAGTTGCCTCCACCTACCGGAAATACATTTGTTGACAATACAGGAACTTGAAGTACGAAATTGTAAGTTCTATATTAAGTACTGGTAACTCAAGTAAAGCCTGCCATTTCACGTTTATATTTATCATTTTTCATCGATCTTTTACATTTTTTACTATTATTTGAAATGCTCGAATTTCACTATAAACATAAAATATCAATATCCGATAAAGAAAAAAAAAATGGAAATAAACATAGAATCTGAATAGAAATGAAATAGTTGTTGTGTAAACAAAAAGGGCTTTATTATTCATTAATAAGATATGAAAGGAATATTGACTCTCACTGTTTTCTTTAGAAGCCATCCTTTTAAGATTGTGGATCTTGTTAACACAAAACAGGGCTGTCAAGTTTTGATGAGCTGCTCGCGTGAGATTTGCCTAAAAATTGAAAGATCAAAGGAAAAAATAAAAACATCAAAGAAATTTGCTACCAAATTGTGGACTAGATGCGTGAGTCTCACGCGAGTTGCGTGACACTTGACAGGTCTGACAAAATGATGTTGTTAATACAACAAAAATTAAAAAAACTAATTATGACTATATCTTTGTGCCTTTTTTTATTATCAAGAGATATATTTTTCTTTCATTTTTCAATCGACGACTTTCCAATTTAAAAAAAACGCCACCTAGTGTCCATTTCCGGTACTTAAAACTGCGGCTATAGCCGCAGTTTGTCCTGTTGAAACCTTTTGAAATGGACAATTGTCTTTGATAAATTTCCACCCTTCAGTTGAATGACAGGTGTCAATACAGGGCTCACCACACTGGGCGAAGTGGGCGACAAAGTCGCCCTACTAGTACCTGAAGTCGCCCTAAGGCGCCTCAAAAGCGAAGTCGAAGTCGCCCTGTCATTTCCCTCAAGTCGCCCGATGGTTCACATAAGATACTTGTTAATCTGGTCCAAATACTTCACCCGGACTACCAATTTATCAGTTAATGTGAAATTCCAATAAAAAACGGCAAACAATATGGGTATTTAACATATTTTCAAACGATTTTCGTCTCTCAAATGTATTACGCGCCATTTGTTTATTTACCGGATGTGACTAATTACCGGAAGTGAACAACGAAGAAAAGTAATGTACAACGGCCCATAATGAAAAATCGTAATATTTTTGATGAACAAACACTTTTAATTGGTGTCAACCTTCAGTTCTTTCAAAGAGTATTGTACTTTAACAATACCTTTTATGGCTACAAGTACTTAAGTAGATAGAAAAATAGTCCATATATCTGGTGTTTTTTTCATTGATTAATGATAAAGGTTATGTACTGTTTGATAGTGCATACCATGAATAATAATGAAAAAGAAAGAAAAAAACTGAATTTATGTTTGTTATGGTGTTAAAACACAAGAGAAATAATCCTGGAAATTGCTGTAAATAATGAAAAATATATGTTAACTACCACGAAATTTATCATTTGTACGGTCCCCCTGACTTCTCCCTATTGTCTTCTGAAGTCTCCCTATCAGGGCCTGACTTCTCCCTGTTTGGCTGCCAGGGAGAAGTCACTTCTCCCTACTTTTTTAGAGTGTGGTGACCCCTGCAATATCTGAGTGAGGAAGGTTATTAAAACTGCCTGCTGTGAAAACATGATCGTTACTTAATTAATCTATGTTAATTATCCTATTTACCTGATGTTAATTGGAGGTAGAACCCCAGCTGTTTTATAGCTTAAATAAACAAGGTTACCAGTGACATCCATGTTGTATTCAAACTCACCTTTGCCTATGGCTATAGTAACATCTACTTATAAGGTTAATTAGATGAAAAATTTAATTGGCATAGACAAACAATATTAAAACAATCCAAAATCTTTATTTCAATATCATAGTAAAACATGATCGTTACTTAATTAATCTATGTTCATTATCCTATTTACCTGATGTTAATTGGAGGTAGAACCCCAGCTGTTTTATAGCTTAAATAAACAAGGTTACCAGTGACATCCGTGTTGTATTCAAACTCACCTGTTGCCTATGGCTATAGTAACATCTACTTATAAGGTTAATTAGATGAAAAATTTAATTGGCATAGACAAACAATATTAAAACAATCCAAAATCTTTATTTCAATATCATAGTCTTTTAGTAATGATAGCCGTAGTTTTTTTAACAGGAAGTAAAAGGGGAGATAAATCATGTAAAACTGGAAATGGGTCAATTGCTTTTTTAGATGGATTTAGATGGAATTATAACACAGACTTTATTTAAATTATATTTAAAAAAAATACATTTGGTTATTTCTGGCAGTTTATTTTCACCTTTCATCAGAGTTCAGTATTAGTTAATACATAAGCATTTAACAAATTTATTACATTATACATTTTAAAATTGATTTCTATTGGTTAAGACCTGCCAAATCTCCAGACTGTATATTCTAATGGTAGATATGTTAATTAGACAACAAAACATCAATGCAGTAACAGAAATTTCATACCATAAATACTGACTTCACTTCATGGCAAATGTAAATGGGACAAAAAACCCCTGATTATCATGTAATAAAACTATCTAAGTCTTTTGTGTCACTCAATATTATTTTTAACAAAATCAAAAATCTCCATTATTAAAATGACAAATGTGTATTTGTAAACATAAACTGAAAACAGTAGAATACTAAAAGGTTTTTGAGCAAAAAAGTACATGTATCTTGACAACCATTAAGCAACATTTCTTTGTCTTTCTTATCTCTTCATTATATTTCCTCTAAAAATTAGTCTGTTTGATTTAAAAACCAGTGTGTGAAAATGTATATTAATAAACAAAATGGCAGCTTTACTGTCAGGACCCACAGGTAAAACTGAAATTGTACTGGTAGTACATGAACATTAAGCTGCACATGACAGTCTTTGTTACTTCGTATGGAGTTGATTGAAACAAAGAATTCAAAGTATTAAAAGGTAAAGTAATGTATATGTTTAAACAATTTTTTTATTTGTTATAGTATACATGTATACAGATGTGTTCAAACTGATAAATTACCAAGGATACAGATTACACAAGTTGCTTACAGCTTGTATTAAGTTTAATGGCAGTTGCTCTAGTTGAAATAAAGTGGATGCAAAAAATAAGGCCTGCAGTGTGTTCAGGGCAAAGTTCTGGTAGTGTTGCCTGTTGGCAAAGACCCCCCATCCCCTTAAGAGTAATTATAGCATATTTAAAGGTGGTAGAATTTTTTGTAATCAAATCTTTTTACATTTTTTGACACAGACCCAAAACCTTCTTCCAACAAATTGTCAACCATTCTCCATTTATTAAGGCACATTTCAGACTTCTGCTATTTTCTTTGTGATAATGAGGTGGAAGCACATGCCTCTGCATAGCTATGCTCTGAGTTTTTTACAACACACTTGTTAGGCTAATGTCTATGCCTTAGCGAGAACTTTGCCATTGTTGAAGGTCCAGCTACATTGAATTACTGACTTGACTTGGGGAGTTTTTTACGTCCTACACCGACAACTTAATGCCCTTGGTCGGACGGTCCTTACGGACATGGTTTTGGGGGGTTTAATAATGTGGCTATTATAGAATTTAATAATTTGAGTTTTGGGACAAAACTCATTTATCATTTAATATAATTTGCTTTTAAGGTAAAGGTGTCCTTACTGGTATTTATTTTACATTGTACGGAGCCTAATTTTTGTTTGATAACTTCTATTATTTATCTTCCTTTTTCTATTAGTATTGTTACATTTAAATTATTTAAGTTGTTTGTGTAATTTTTTGTTTTTATTTATTATTACATATATATATATATATATATATATATATATATATATATATATATATTTTTTTTTATCATGATTAATTTAATTTTATTTATTTTTTTTTTTTATTATTATTTTTTTTATTTACATATATACATACATAAGCTTGTCTTTGTACCATTTATAATAAGTAGGCGCCCGAGACGAGCTCTTGGCTTACCTTGGTGTATAATATATATGTTATCTTTGTTTACTAAAGTGTCTTATAATAATACGCGTGTTCCTCAGTAGGCGCCCGAGACGAGCTCTTGGCTTACCTTACTGGGGAGTATTAGTTATGTTAGTTTACTAGTGGGTGTTAAGATAATACGCGTGTTCCTCAGTAGGCGCCCGAGACGAGCTCTTGGCTTACCTTACTGGGAGTATTAGTTATGTAAGTTTACTAGGGGGGTGTTAGAATAATACGCGTGTTCCTCAGTAGGTGCCCGAGATGAGCTCTTGGCTTACCTTACTGAGGATTGTGTTAGTTACATAGTTTAGTGGAAAGGGGGTAGTTGAATATTACGCGTTCTCCTTATAAGGTGCCCGAGACGAAGCTCTTGGCTTACCTTACTTTGGAATAGTTTAATTTAGAGGGGGTATTTGAATCTTGCGCGTTTTCCTAAGTATGTGCCCAAGACGAAGCTCTTGGCCTACTTTACCGAGGAATAGGTTTAGTAGATTGGGGTACTTTATTTAGACACATTTTCTCAAGTAGGTGCCCGAGACGAAACTCTTGGTTAACTTCTCTTTTGAAGTCAATGTTTGTTAGGTGCGGCCGTCGCAGGGGACATCTGTTTAGTTTATATATGGTGGATCCAAAGTGTAGTATAAAAGAAATAATGTGATTCGTCAAAACCGTCGCGGTGCTGAATTGAGTATTTTTAGATTAGTTTATGGTAATCTATTTCCGTGATGAAATTGACCAAATGTTTATATACAGATTCTCTAATGTTTAAAGGGGGTGCTAGTAGTTGTTGGATATCTTTTTGAATTACTGTTGCTTATTTAGGCTTTTATTCTTCTGTGCACATATCTGTTCCAGTTGTATCATCCAATCAAAACATATGAAACATACTAGATTGTTGTTATATTAATATAATGTCAACATTCTGGTGTAACCTTTTTGTTTAGATCATTCTGATTGGATATTGGAGAGAAAAATAATGGAAAGTCTATAATTGTTGGTTTATGGAAAATATAAATGTAGTTACTTTCATGTGTTTTTGTAAAATCCCATGTGATCTTCCACTTAGAAATTTTGTTATTTATGTGTGCTCATTATGCTTGCCAAAAGATACAATTTTCTATCCCTCGCAGAAGATCCCACAGGTGTAGGTCTTTGGAAATACATGTAACAGTTGCTTTTCTGTATTTTGTAGTTTTTGTTCTTTGGTGTGACAATCTTCCCTGTGTTGTTAGGGTGTTGCATCAAGGAAAGGAATCTTTTTAACTGGTAAGCCCAACCACATAATGTGTTACCCGACTATTCCAAGCCAGTATATGTTCTGATGTTATTGTTGTCCTTATCTCATTATTTGTTTTTTCGCAGGTGATTTGGGGTTTTGGCTTTGTTGTGAATTTGTAGGTTTGTGTTCAGTGTATCTGTCCTTTCATTATTATAAGGTTTTCCATCAACAATTGTTGCTTGGGTGTTTACTTCAAAAATAGGTGTTAAATGTACAAGTTTTTGAAAAAAAAATGAAGTCGTGGGTAAGGACAATAAACAATTGTTAAAGATTTGCTTATAATAATTTAGGCTTGTGCTCAAAATAGAGAGACGAAAAGGTAACATTCCTCAAACTGTAAACTTGACGGGTTGATGTTTTAGACTTGTGTCCAAAATAAAAAGGTTGACAGGTAAAATTCCTTAAACTGTAGATTTGAGGTGTTGATGTCTTCGGCTTGTGTCCAAAATAGAAAAGTGGACAGGTTTCCTTCTTTAAACTGTAGACAGGAGGGGTTGAATAATATGTTTTACATGTGCATTTGTATGTGTGTAAAAATTTTTACTGCATGTAATGTATGCAAAAAAAATAGTACTTACCAATAAATTCATTCTTTCTCCAAATTTTAAGATACGAGTATTATTAATAATTTATCTGCAAGATACCTAGTGGATACAAATCTGAACACTCCAATTCATAGGCCAAAAATATGTCATACAAAGCAAGATAAGCTGATAATGACACACTGAATTTTTATTTCTGGTATTGACATGCAATGAAAACTTGATTACTGTGTTCATTTCACTTGCCAAAGTAATAAAGGGATTGTTATTCAGAAAACATTACAAGGTACAATAGTAAATAAGGTTTCTTTACTAATTAAACAGTGTACTATAATTAATTACTAATTAAATTAACAAAATATTTTTATTATAATTTATGGACAGAAATTTTGTTTGCCATAGTTTTAAATTATTTATTTCATATGTTTATATATGCAGTGATAATTTTTTTTATTTATATGTGTGTTTTTATTCAACATTATACTAGTAGCACACATGCAATACACAAAGAATGTCACTTTAATGGAAACATGAATATGTAACAGTCACCTTTATCAATACATTTAATTCTAATGCTATAGTAAACATACAGGTCATGATATCAAATGTTCCCAATAAATTAAAGAAATGAGGAAGTGAAATTGATACAGGTGGATAAGGACACACCTGGGTAAAAAATAAAGGTTATATATATATATACATCACGTTTATAATAATAATTAAACTATTGGTAGATGGTAAGTTGAATTATTGATATGAAGAATGGGATGTACACACATGCATGTGTATAGGTGTTCTGGTATGAAATGTTTGCTTAAAGTTTTTATGAAATTTTATTGACATAGTTTAGGATAATGTTAAATATCCCTGGTACATTAAATGAGTGAAATTAATTTGATGACAAAGAGAGAATTGTCATGTGCAGCTAATACATAGTATTTTAAAGGAAGAACTTGTAACAGGTAAGATTGCCTCTACAAATCATTTGACTGAGGTTTTATACCACTTGTATATATCATGGATTTCAGTTTTATTGGTGGAGAGTACCTGATGAGAACCCATAACTGCAGCGTGACTACTGGTAATCCTTGCACTATGGTTTCTTAATCCTTATTGTACTTATAATTAACAAAGTGTTAAAAACTGTCCCCACATGGTGTTTAAAAACATATTGTCACTTATAGTTTATATATAAAAAATAACAAAAGGCTTTTTTGAGGCTGATCTTACAGGAATTAGAAAAAATATTTTAATATTGATTCTGAAGGTGAGGTAACATGCAATTAGTTTTACTAGTATATTACAATAGCCTATAGACTCTAAATTGTTTAATATCTGACATACAGCAATCAGAAACAAGGACATTGTTATTATGGTACCAAAACAAAATGCATGTGAGTTTATCTGTACTGGGTCATCAGAAGTCAACCATTTACGTAAGAAGACATGTAGATTTAAAGGAGAGTATGCACATGAAGCCATATAAAACGCTTTATTCTCTATCCCTCCGACTGCTACGTACATTCCCAATGGCAGTTAATTCTCCATCCCTCCCGACTGCTACGTACATTCCCAATGGCAGTTAATTCTCCATCCCTCCCGACTGCTACGTACATTCCCAATGGCAGTTAATTCTCCATCCCTCCCGACTGCTACGTACATTCCCAATGGCAGTTAATTCTCCATCCCTACTGACTGCTACGTACATTCCCAATGGCAGTTAATTCTCCATCCCTCCCGACTGCTACGTACATTCCAAATGGCAGTTAATTCTCCATCCCTACTGACTGCTACGTACATTCCCAAAGGCAGTTAATTCTCCATCCCTCCCGACTGCTACATACATTGCCTATGGCAGATAATTCTCCATCCTTACTGACTGCTACGTACATTGCCTATGGCAGATAATTCTCCATCCTTACTGACTGCTACGTACATTCCCAATGGCAGTTAATTCTCCATCCCTACCGACTGCTACGTACATTCTCAATGACAGTTAATTCTCCATCCCTCCCGACTGCTACGTACATTCCCAATGGCAGTTAATTCTCCATCCCTCCCGACTGCTACGTACATTCCCAATGGCAGTTAATTCTCCATCCCTCCCGACTGCTACGTACATTCCCAATGGCAGTTAATTCTCCATCCCTACTGACTGCTACGTACATTCCCAATGGCAGTTAATTCTCCATCCCTCCCGACTGCTACGTACATTCCAAATGGCAGTTAATTCTCCATCCCTACTGACTGCTACGTACATTCCCAAAGGCAGTTAATTCTCCATCCCTCCTGACTGCTACGTACATTGCCTATGGCAGATAATTCTCCATCCTTACTGACTGCTACGTACATTGCCTATGGCAGATAATTCTCCATCCTTACTGACTGCTACGTACATTCCCAATGGCAGTTAATTCTCCATCCCTACCGACTGCTACGTACATTCTCAATGACAGTTAATTCTCTATCCCTACCGACTGCTACGTACATTCCCAATGGCAGTTAATTCTCCATCCCTCCAGACTGCTACGTACATTCCCAATGGCAGTTAATTCTCCATCCCTACTGACTGCTACGTACATTCCCAATGGCAGTTAATTCTCCATCCCTACCGACTGCTACATACATTCCCAATGGCAGTTAATTCTCCATCCCTACCGACTGCTACGTACATTCCCAATGGCAGTTAATTCTCCATCCCTACCGACTGCTACGTACATTCCCAATGGCAGTTAATTCTCCATCCCTTCTGACTGCTACGTACATTCCCAATGGCAGTTAATTCTCCATCCCTACCGACTGCTACGTACATTCCCAATGGCAGTTAATTCTCCATCCCTCCGGTCTGCTACACACATTCCCAATGGCAGTTAATTCTCCATCCCTTCTGACTGCTACGTACATTCCCAATGGCAGTTAATTCTCCATCCCTACCGACTGCTACACACATTCCCAATGGCAGTTAATTCTCCATCCCTACCGACTGCTACGTACATTCCCAATGGCAGTTAATTCTCCATCCCTACCGACTGCTACATACATTCCCAATGGCAGTTAATTCTCCATCCCTTCTGACTGCTACGTACATTCCCAATGGCAGTTAATTCTCCATCCCTCCCGACTGCTACGTACATTGCCTATGGCAGATAATTCTCCATCCTTACTGACTGCTACGTACATTGCCTATGGCAGATAATTCTCCATCCTTACTGACTGCTACGTACATTCCCAATGGCAGTTAATTCTCCATCCCTACCGACTGCTACGTACATTCTCAATGACAGGTAATTCTCCATCCCTACTGACTGCTACGTACATTCCCAATGGCAGTTAATTCTCCATCCCTACCGACTGCTACGTACATTCCCAATGGCAGTTAATTATCCATCCCTACCAACTGCTACGTACATTCCCAATGGCAGTTAATTCTCCATCCCTCCTGAATGCTACACACAATCCCAATTGCAGTTAATTCTCCATCCCTACCGACTACTACGTACATTCCCAATGGCAGTTAATTCTCCATCTCTACCGACTGCTACGTACATTCTCAATGGCAGTTAATTCTCCATCCCTCCCGACTGCTACACACATTCCCAATGGCAGTTAATTCTCCATCCCTACCGACTGCTACACACATTCCCAATGGCAGTTAATTCTCCATCCCTACCGACTGCTACACACATTCCCAATGGCAGTTAATTCTCCATCCCTACCGACTGCTACATACATTCCCAATGGCAGTTAATTCTCCATCCCTCCCGACTGCTACACACATTCCCAATGGCAGTTAATTCTCCATCCCTCCCGACTGCTACATATTTCCCAATGACAGTTAATTCTACATCCCTACCGACTGCTACATACATTCCCAATGGCAGTTAATTCTCCATCCCTACCGACTGCTACATACATTCCCAATGGCAGTTAATTCTCCATCCCTCCAGACTGCTACACACATTCCCAATGGCAGTTAATTCTCCATCCCTACCAACTGCTACACACATTCCCAATGACAGTTAATTCTCCATCCCTCCCGACTGCTACACACATTCCCAATGGCAGTTAATTCTCCATCCCTACCGACTACTACATACATTCCCAATGGCAGTTAATTCTCCATCCCTACCGACTGCTACATACATTCCCAATGGCAGTTAATTCTCCATCCCTCCCGACTGCTACACACATTCCCAATGGCAGTTAATTCTCCATCCCTCCCGACTGCTACATATTTCCCAATGACAGTTAATTCTACATCCCTACCGACTGCTACATACATTCCCAATGGCAGTTAATTCTCCATCCCTACCGACTGCTACATACATTCCCAATGGCAGTTAATTCTCCATCCCTCCCGACTGCTACACACATTCCCAATGGCAGTTAATTCTCCATCCCTACCAACTGCTACACACATTCCCAATGACAGTTAATTCTCCATCCCTCCCGACTGCTACACACATTCCCAATGGCAGTTAATTCTCCATCCCTACCGACTACTACATACATTCCCAATGGCAGTTAATTCTCCATCCCTATCGACTGCTACATACATTCCCAATGGCAGTTAATTCTCCATCCCTCCCGACTGCTACACACATTCCCAATGGCAGTTAATTCTCCATCCCTACCGACTGCTACATACATTTCCAATGGCAGTTAATTCTCCATCCCTCCCGACTGCTACACACATTCCCAATGGCAGTTAATTGTCCATCCCTCCCGACTGCTACATACATTCCCAATGGCAGTTAATTCTCCATCCCTACCGACTGCTACACACATTCCCAATGGCAGTTAATTCTCCATCCCTACCGACTGCTACACACATTCCCAATGGCAGTTAATTCTCCATCCCTACCGACTGCTACACACATTCCCAATGGCAGTTAATTCTCCATCCCTCCCGACTGCTACACACATTCCCAATGGCAGTTAATTCTCTATCCCTACCGACTGCTACACACATTCCCAATGGCAGTTAATTCTCCATCCCTCCCGACTGCTACATACATTCCCAATGGCAGTTAATTCTCCATTCCTCCCGACTGCTACACACATTCCCAATGGCAGTTAATTCTCCATCCCTACCGACTGCTACACACATTCCCAATGGCAGTTAATTCTCCATCCCTATCGACTGCTACACACATTCCCAATGGCAGTTAATTCTCCATCCCTACCGACTGCTACACACATTCCCAATGGCAGTTAATTCTCCATCCCTACCGACTGCTACACACATTCCCAATGGCAGTTAATTCTCCATCCCTCCCGACTGCTACACACATTCCCAATGGCAGTTAATTCTCCATCCCTACCAACTGCTACACAAATTTCCAATGGCAGTTAATTCTCCATCCCTACCGACTGCTACACACATTCTCAATGGCAGTTAATTCTCCATCCCTCCCGACTGCTACATACATTCCCAATGGCAGTTAATTCTCCATCCCTACCGACTGCTACACACATTCCTAATGGCAGTTAATTCTCCATCCCTCCCGAATGCTACACACATTCCCAATGGCAGTTAATTCTCCATCCCTCCCGACTGCTACACACATTCCCAATGGCAGTTAATTCTCCATCCCTACCGACTGCTACAAACATTCCCGATGGCAGTTAATTCTCCATCCCTACCGACTGCTACACACATTCGCAATGGCAGTTAATTCTCCATCCCTCCCGACTGCTACGTACATTCCCAATGGCAGTTAATTCTCCATCCCTACCGACTGCTACACACATTCCCAATGGCAGTTAATTCTCCATCCCTACAGACTGCTACACACATTCCCAATGGCAGTTACATTTTGATCCAGTTGGTTCAGTGCTTCATTGTTTGTTAATTTGTTCTTGTCCTGAATATAGCTGGAAAATTACTTGATAAATGTCAATCAATCAATCAATCAATCAATTTAAAATACCGGTACATGTTTTGTTTGACATTGTATACATCTTAAATTTGTATCTATTTATATCAGGTAAACTGGTATATCATGTGTATAGTGGTATATTGTTTAAGTTTTTTTTCTTCTTTCAGTTATATAATGTAAATATTAAAAAACCACAACTTTATCAAGATGTCCAGAGATTACCTTGGTGATCCCTCCAGGGACATGAGAAGTGAACCTATTGAGATGTCTCAAAGTAGGTAGAAGGATACCAGACTGTCTAAAACTTTTGTCAGGTTTTCGGTACACTATTTTGTTAGCTTTTCTTCTTATTATAAATGATAGGCATTATAAGATCTTCCTCTTATTAAATAGGAAGTTTAATTTGGAGTGTTTAGGCACATAGCCAATGTACATGTATTTCAAGTGAGGTTTGGTTGGCACCAGTTATTTAAGTAGACTGTTTTAGTCCATTTTTAATCAGTATTTTAACTTTATTAATCATAATTTTTAAAAAAGTAACAAGTATATATAGGAGTATTCAATAGACAATAAGTCACATACAGACAAAACTATAGTTAAACAACAAAAAATCAAACGGGCACACAACACCAAACCCAGAACTGAATGACATGAACCCACTAAAAACTAGGGGTAGGTCCTAGTGCTCTGGAAGATTATGTTACTTCTGTTTCCAGCATTTCACCCATGGTGTCAGTCAGGTGATTTGTTGAATCTGGGGGTAGTCATAATCCAGTAAGAATGACAGAAAGTTGCTACGACAAATGGAACAAATGGGTGGTCATTTGTGACCCAGATATTTGATAACTTGTTTTGGTTTTCAAGTTAGGGTTTATATCCTACAGTTGAGTTATTTGTGTTTGTTGCATGCTACTAGTAGTTTTAGTTTAAGAGGGACTTCAGTGGCCAAGGCTGGAGTGCTAAGGTACTTAGACTTAGCAGGTCCACACTGAGGTTGTGAGTTGATGTCAGGCATATGGTGCTTTACACCAACCATAATGGAGAAAGATTATAGTTTTCCAAGCTGAAGGTTATAACTGGGTAGTTTGGCTTCCTCCTCTAAAATAAAACTGTATGTAATAAAATCAATAAAAAATTGTTCAAAATCACATTGAAACAAAATCAAAAGAATGTCTTAAATACAGTAAATTGGGTTATTTTGGCATCATGATATTTTGGCATTTTTAGCTCACCTAAGGGTCACGTGAGCTATTGCCATCACTTGGCGTCCGTTGTGGTCCGTCTTCGTCGTCGTCATTAACTTTTCTTCAAAAATCTTCTCCTCCAAAACCACTGAAGGGATTGCTTTGAAACTTTGCAGACATCATCAGTAAATTGCCCTCTACCAAGTTTGCCCAAATCATGGCCTCAGACCAACCAACATGGCCACCATGGCTAAAAATAGAACATAGGGGTCAAAATACAGTTTTTTGCTTATAGTTCAAAAAGTATAACAAATACAGGAAAACCGAAGAGACCTTCCCTCTTCAGCATCTAAAGCTCTACAAAACACTCCATTGGGTCAAAGTTGTATGATGACTCCTTGTAGGAGTTATTGCCCTTTAGTTGTCAAAATTGATGATTTTTGTCATTTTTGCCTCAAAATCTTGAAAATTATTAGAACTAAAGAAAAAGTTAGCATTGCTTAATTGTTCTGCTCTATGAGGGCTACAAAAATGACTAACGGTCAAGATTGTCTGATTAACCGTTTAAGAGTTATTCCCCTTGAACTGTTTTTTTTTTAATCGGTTTTAATTGATTTTTTAAAATCTTCTCCTCTGAAACAACTGAAAGTTTTTGGCTTATATTTAAAAAAGTGTAACAGATACAGGAAAACCGAAGAGACATGCCTTCATCTGCATCAAAAGCTCTACGAAACACTCCATTGGGTTGAAGTTGTATAATGAATCCTTATAGGAGTTATTGCCCTTTAATTGTCGAAATTGATTATTTTTGACATTTTTGCCTCAAAATCTTGAAAATTATTAGAACTAGAGAAAAGCATTGCTTAATTGTTCTGCTCTATGAGGGCTACAAAAATGACTTAAGGGTCAAGATTGTCTGATGAACCGTTTAGGAATTATTCTCCTTGAACATTTTTTTAATCAATTTTACTTGATTTTAAAAAATCTTCTCCTCTTAAACCAATGAAAGGACTGCTTTGAAACATTGCACACATCATCTTTAGGATGTCCTCTACCAAAATTGTGCAAATCATGACACCTGACTACCTACATAGCTACGTTGGATTAAAATAGAAAAAATGAAAAAAAGGGGGGGGGGGGGGGGGGGGGGGGGTCGAGAGAGTTTTCGACTGATAGTTAAAAAAGTATAACAGGTACAGCAAATTTGAAGTGAACCTCCCTTCTCCCTCTAACCATCAAATGATCCTCCTTATAGGAGTTATTTCCCTTAAAAGGTCAAAATTAATGATTTTTGCAGAAGTGTTGGGCAATTTCTTATAGCAAAGAAAAGCTGGATGAAAAAGGGTTGTTTGGTTTCAGGTTCAGGTGAGCGATACAGGCTCCTGGGAGCCTCTAGTTCTCAAAAGGCATGTGTTTTATTTTGGTGTGTTTTATTTTGGTGTGTTTAATTTTGCTATTTCATCCAACTGATGTGTTACATATTGGCACATTCGATGACAGGAAAAGACAGAAACAAGTTGCTCTCTTTAAATAACAGTAGTGAACAAGGTTATTTAATCTGTTTATATATTTACCTATATTGGGGACCTCGGTGGCTGAGTGGTCAAGGTAGTTCCTCTACTATTGATCACGTGACCTGTCAACACTGAGATTGCGGGTTCGATTCTCACTGCAGGCAGGGTGTACTCGACTCAAATCTTAATTGACAAGGATTGCCAGTTTTCCTTGGGTTTTTTTCCGGGTACTCCGGCTTCCTCCCCCAATAAAAACTGGACGCCATGATATAGCTGAAAAATTGCTGAAAGTGGCATTAAACACCATCAAACAAACAAAACAAAACATACATATTTTGGTACATACTAAGTAACTTGCAAGGGTGGCGTTTATCCACTTAAGGATGCAGCCATGACACCTAAATGTGTTTATTAATGTTTATAGATTATGTAAATGATACAAAACAAAAACATGATTGTCCTTCTGTCAGTAAATTATGATCACAGATACAAATTTTATAATCTTTTTTTAATTCTTTGACTATTCATCTTGATTGAATGCCGATGAAAGCGCTATTTTTATGATCAATAACGGCGGCTGTAATTTGGTAAGTGATAAGCCAGACATGATTATGTGTGAATACGAATTCATACATTGTGTTTTCTTTAACAATTTTATAAGAACATTAGGAAATTTACATTCAAACGTATACCTGTAATTTCTCCTTTTGGTTGTTGGTGCTGGAGTTTGTCGCTATCTTGGACTTGGATTTGTGGAATGCCTTTTTTGACAGTTTCATTGGTATTCAGTATTTTGTTATTACCTTCATTTACACCCACTTGTTTATTACTGACATTTTAAGCCATAAACTTACAATATTGTCTTACCGATCCTCGATTTTGGCATGTTAAATGTTTGTGCATGCTTTATTTTGGTGTGTTCAGAAAGTGCCAAATAAACCAAAATAACCAGATTTAGGGTAATGTATTGAGGCATAATTCAATTGTCATTTAAACTTTTTTTATTAGTTAATCCAGGATACTTATCAGACAGTATTCCAAGGGATGTAAGCCATCCCATGATTATAAATATGGAACCAAGGATTCCTCTTGATAGCAGACGACACTCATTTGACAGTGAGGTAACAGGAAGTTCACATACCTGGGCAAGATATGGGTCATCAAGGGATGCAGCTGAATTGATTAGTGAATTACCCAGCAGGCAGTTAGGTTTGTTTTATTGTTGTATTCAAAATATTTACAGCTTGCAAGACCAGTCAGGATTGATGCATGTATTAAAAAAATAAACAGTAGATCATAAAACACAGAAACAAACAATGGCTGCCAATGCTGGTCTTTGTTGAAAATGGGGAACAATATTCTCTAAAACCTCTGTGCCAATTTAAAATAAAATTTGTTAAAGTTTTTCTGTATATAATTTCTGTTTGAAGTTTAGTTTGATGTCTTGGCTGTTTATGGATTATATGTCACAGTAACAATTTTGAATTAACTGGGAAAATACTAGTCTAAATTTAATCAGTTCAGTATAATATGAATTAGCCTTTCTTTTGTTGTTTATAAAACAATAATTAAATAGACTGGCAGTATACAAAACACATTAAAATAAGTAACATATCTGTTAAAGACACACTGATCTTTCTCTAAATAGAGGTTCTTGTTACATGAAGTATGTATAACTACATAATCTTGTTGGACCATGTAAGAATGCATTTGTTTTATTTATAGCATTTGTACCAGAAATAGAAGAAGGTACATTGCTTAAAATTATCTTTACTTGAGAGAACTGACTCGTACTTGGTAAAGTATGTGTCTGAGCACAATTTCTGACTTCCATCATGCACAATTAAAATGTTTACCTGATAAAGTTGTTAAGATGTTTAACACATGCATGTACAAATCACTGTTTCTTACTCCATCATCTAAAATACAGTTATTCCTGTTAGTCTCAATGCACCTCTAATAAAGCTGGGAATATCACCATTCCTGCATAGAATTTTACTGTGGGTTGTTAACAAAATTGTTCATAAGTGTCCGAATTGACTGAAGTATGTAAAAGCTATTCGTTATGTGCTTAAATAAACAAAAATTGGAATTTTTTTGCCATCAATAAGGTTAAATAAAGAATGGACATCCCCCATAGCCTACAAATTTTCAGAACCTGATTACATAAGAAAATATACAATTAAGAAAGCATGGATAGTTTATATGCATATTTGAAACTGTTTTAATGAAATCATTTATCATTTTTCTGTTCTGTACATCCAGAATTTCAAATAAGTTCTATACTGTCATAAATTTCTTCTGTACTATTTTGTCTTTTGAAATTTCAAATGAATAAATGAGCAGTAACGTACAGCTCACCATGAACACTGTTATGTATATTGATTGTTATTGAAGAATATATTAAAGCATTGACATCACTAACATCTAATAAAGTCTGTGCGAGACTGTTGTACGGTAGTCAACCCCCATAAGTTAGTAAGTACTAACATCTATTTCCTCATTTACAGACAGGCTAGTTAGTGATACTGGGAAATCTATAAGAATGAGAAGAAAAAGCCAAAAAAGATCACTACATGGTTCATTAAGGGAACACGCCAATAGACCAACGGATGAACTGGCAGACACCATGACCCGAAATACAGAATTAATGGATGAACTAGACGGTGACATGAAAACAAATCAAGTTCTTAGAGGAATGTCTTCTCATACTCTGTCTGATAAGAGACAAATAAAGTAAGTATGAACTAGATTGTGAAAAAACCAGTGAAGTTCCTAGAGGAATGTCTTCTCACTCTCTGTCTGACAAGAGACAAATAAAGTAAGTATGAACTAGATTGTGAAAAAACCAGTGAAGTTCTTAGAGGAATGTCTTCTCATACTCTGTCTGACAAGAGACAAATAAAGTAAGTATGAACTAGATTGTGACTCTCATACTCTGTCTGACAAGAGACAAATAAAGTAAGTATGAACTAGATGGTGACAACACCAATGAAGTTCTTAGAGGAATGTCTTCTCATACTCTGTCTGACAAGAGACAAATAAAGTAAGTATGAACTAGATTGTGACTCTCATACTCTGTCTGACAAGAGACAAATAAAGTAAGTATGAACTAGATGGTGACAACACCAATGAAGTTCTTAGAGGAATGTCTTCTCATACTCTGTCTGATAAGAGACAAATAAAGTAAGTATGAACTAGATGGTGACAACACCAATGAAGTTCTTAGAGGAATGTCTTCTCATACTCTGTCTGACAAGAGACAAATAAAGTAAGTATGAACTAGATTGTGACTCTCATACTCTGTCTGACAAGAGACAAATAAAGTAAGTATGAACTAGATGGTGACAACACCAATGAAGTTCTTAGAGGAATGTCTTCTCATACTCTGTCTGATAAGAGACAAATAAAGTAAGTATGAACTAGATTGTGACTCTCATACTCTGTCTGACAAGAGACAAATAAAGTAAGTATGAACTAGATGGTGACAAAACCAGTGAAGTTCTTAGAGGAATGTCTTCTCACTCTGTCTGACAAGAGACAAATATTGTAAGTATGAACTAGAAAGTGACGTAAAAACCATTTAAGTTCTTGGAGGAATGTCTTCTCACCATCTGTCTTACAAGGTAAATAAAGTAAGTATGTGCTAGATGCTGACATAAAAACCAATGAAGTTCTGACAATGTAAATAAAGTAAGATAAATGTTATACAACATATGCTATTCCACAAATTACACTCTACTACCACTCAACAATAATTCACATGAGTATTGCATGAAAATGAACAAGACCAATTTGTTGTATCTACATGTGAGTAGTATTTTATGAGTTATCAGTATAAGAAATCAATAGAATTTTCTACCATACAACTAAGTTAATGGAATGCACATTTGCTTAACAGAAACAATGAACAGTTATGTCATAATATATTTATTTTTGTCCTATATACATGTCCAGTATGTCTTTTTTTCAGACATAAAGTATCTGCAACCAGAAAAGAAAGAACTTTAAGTAGAAAAAGTCAACAGAAAAAAATTGGAACCTGGAAACAACTAAAGTACCAGACAGGAATGGTAGGTTTATCTTCAGTGTTTGTTTACATGTAATAGTAATAATTAAATATTGGATATAACACATATGTGTATACTCCAATGAACAAAATTGTAGTCATAGTGGCATGTTCAAAGCAAGTGGCATCCAATGGGATATGGGTTTAATTTGATCACTTTCTTTCCTTCTTTGAAGTATTTAAAATATTAAATTACAGTAAAACTTCGGTTGCTCGAACTGAGATGGCTTGAACACCATCAATTTCTTGAATTGTTTTTAAAGTCACGTCATTTATTTTTATGTGTGTTTGTAAAAGAAACCCTTGTTTTTTTAACACTGTTTTCTCGAAAACTCAAACTTATTTACAGGTCCCTTTGATAGTAAATTCATGTAAATGACCATCAATAACTTGAATACAAAATATAGCATCTGCTTAAAGCAATTATCATCAGGTACAAAGGCTGTTGATAACATAAGTCATAACAGTTAGCACAGGTATTGCCATGACAGGTGATTAGTTTTAACAGACATTAATTTTTCTATTTTAATTAAAAATATTAACTGTACTAGGCAGATTAAAAGCAAAAGGAAAACACTCCAATTAAAAATCATTTATGACTTTTGTTGACAATTCCGGTTTAATGGGTATTAAAAGCCAATTGGTAAGCAAAGATAATTATAAGAAAAAGCTGCCACCAATAAATACGGTGAAAATTTTTAACTTAATTTTACTCCGGTGGCAGTTATACCATGTGCTAACTGTTTTTTTCGCAATGAATGGAAGTAAATAATAAATAATGTAGACATTTTAAAACTATTACACCTAAAACAACTTATTTATGTCAAAATTCATGAAATAACATCTAAATACATTCAAAATGAATTTTACGTCCAAAAAAAGACCATACAATGTGTAGGAAATTAACAAGCAACTCAAAACAAACTAACATTCTTGGTACGGAACATAAATTTCCGGAAGTTGTCGACATTGGTGGCTGGAACTGTTTTTGCGACCCCACCAAGTTCAATTTATCAAAGTTCCACTGATCAGAATTATTTGTTTGGATAATTCATATTCCATATTACATATCAGTTTGTTAATTGTAACTTGTAGTACTACCGAATTGTTGTACCCCAGATCACCACAAGGGAGGATGATATACTCTGTGTGTGTGTCATCATGTGTGTAGTCATGTGTAACTTTTTTCTCATCAATGATAAATGATACAATACTGACATTTTGTCAACAACTTTGAATGATCATGCCATATTGTGAGATTTATTTTCAGACCTCTCTGACTCCTACTTCCTGTATACAGATTTAGTCAATTTTCAGCCATCTGTAACCAATTTCTGTAATCTGTATTGTTTTGTTATGGAGTGGGGTATTATGAGAGAGCATACCCTCATAGTAATGTTTGTTTCAACTGCAGACTTAATGCAGTACTTATGTTAATTACTAGTGTTTTTTTAATGATTATATAATTTTTGTCATATATCTGTATAATTGGTTTTATATCTTATAATTTTATCATTTCCAGTAAGACATTTTTTGTTCTCTGTAAAATTGATTAGTAACAAATAGCAGATACTTCACTAGAATACACAAATTAAGTCCTCATAAATGAATGTAGTGTCACAGATCAGTTAAAAGTATAATTTGTATTGAAATCACCAACTAGCCACTTCTTCCATTCTTCTGTCAGCTTATGTAACATTTACACAAAGAGCATATTGAAAGAGCCAAACAGCTACCACAAATATTCGTACAGTGTCTAGTCTAGTTATTCAAGGGTGTGGTCTCCTACAAGATTTGTTTTCAAACAGTTTTACTGCATTTGGAAAAATATCTCAGAGTGGAAAATTTAGATTGTTTAAAACATTATATTATTTCAGGCATGGTTACACTTTAAGAACAATATGAAAGAATTTGCATATTCCCTGGAACCATGGAGAAACTGGATGAAAAAGGTGGAAGGTCATTTCGGTACAGGTGTTACTTCATACTTTCTGTTCCTAAAGTGGATCTTCCTGCTCAATATACCAGTGTTCGTTTTGACTTTTGCATTTGTGGTGTTACCACAGATTCTATTTCAGGCCAATCCACCATCAATGCACAGTAATAATACAAATGTTATAAACAGTAATTCAACAAACACAACAACAGGGAATCCTGTAGCGTTCTCAGGTCATGTAGCGTTCACAGGAAGAGAATTATTGACGGGAGATGTGAGTATTTTTTTTATAGTGTAAAAAAGTTTTCTTTTCTATTTTATTATTTGAATGAAAACTGCAGCTGCAGGAGGTCTTAGGGTACATATTTATGACACGCTGTAAACTCTTGAATAATCTTTCACCGTACTTACTCGTTATAATTTTCTATTATGGATTTCTCATATACTGTTTTCCTGTAGTGTTGTCAGGTGAGTATAGTGCAGGAGCCGGCAGGCAAAGTAGCTGAAATATTGAAGGCGTAGTAAATTAAACTATGGTACGAACCTATTGCCACTGCTGGCCATCATAAACATCTTATGTGACAAAATTTAAAGGGAGATAATTCTTGCTGAATACAAAATTTAGGGAATGTTTCACATTTAGTAAAGTACCCGAATGAAATATGGTATAGTTATCGTTTCTAGGTATATTCTCCCGTTGCTAAGATCAAGCCAATACTGTTTAAAAATAGTCAACGCAATTATCCAATGAAAAATGTTGATTAGATGTTTTTTCTAGCAATTATATATATTCTAAATATCTTCGGTTAAATGTTCTGTTTTTTTAAATCTCACTTACTGTATGTTAATACATTTTAACATACTTTCTGAAAAGAACAATGATCTAATTTTAAGATGTATAAGCCAAACACAGCAACTTAAATTATACCATATTATATTTTCTGAAACAATATACATAAAACATTTGACTTTTATTGATGTTGTTTTTTAAATGAGTGTTTAAAAAAGTTACATGTACACAGATGTTGAATTTAAGTCTAAAATCAATTCATATTATTTTTCTCTGGTAAGATCATTATACATATATGTATCACAATTTGTCTACAATGTTGCTATGTATTTGTTTGTGATTTAGTTTGCCAGGGTGGGGAATATATGTTGTGAGCACTGCCCCAGAGGAAGTCAGACTGTTATTTTACTTGTTTGGTAGAAAGTGTTTGCCCTGAATTTCACAATAAATCTTGAATAAGTATTTTATTTGTCTGTATGACTAAGGTTTCATGCCACGTTCAGCCGTTGTTCAGTTTCATTGTGGAGTCCAGTTTTTATTTAGGAAGGAATCAGACCCATTAAAAACCCCAGACTTGTATTAGGAAAACAATAGCTTACTGTGCTTCATTGAAAATGTGCTTTAGTCACTGCATCATGTGTCAATGAATACATACACCTAAAACTGATTGTAATGCAATACAATATTTTTTGGTAAAATAACTAAGTACAGCTGAAAAGTGAATTGTAATTTTACAATTATAGTATATGTCCTGCATTTTGACCTGTTTTTGTTTTAATAAATAAAACCTGATCAAGGTTCCGAGATCAATGCACATCAGTAGCATAATATTTATACCACCTGGGTCCACATAATTTATTCAGTATTTCACATCAATTAATGACGTTATACTAGTCCCAGATTCCATGTTCTCTTCCTTATTATTGATGTGTATTAGTTTTAGTAATATGTAGTCATAAAATAACTTACATATCTTTTTTATAAATGAATATTGTCAAGAATGACTTTAACTTACATGTGAATAAAAATTAACATGTCCCATTGGTCCGAGGTAAGAGTATGGAAAGTCTGGCATGGCAATTTCACGCTGCTTGCTGCAGGCCTTCTATTTTTAAGCTACACAATTAATTGATTTGTATAAATGTTTTCAGTAGATTAAATTGAATAAATCTTCACTTGTAGCGTTGGTTCGATAACACAGTATTTTACTATGGATTTTACACAGATCAAACTGTAGCAGTTCCCCTCTCTAACAACGTAACATATGACATGAAGTATGCCTACTTAGTTACGATTGGATTGTTATACATTCTGTGTCTCTTTATATTAGCCTTTAGGTTAGTATGTTTTTACCAAAATATTCTTTGAGTTGATTGTTAAATAACTTCAGAACATATTTATAATTTAACTTCAGAACATATTTATTCTGAGCTTAAGAAATAGTTTTTCCATAGTTTTGTTGTATTGTGAAATAAATTATAGCATGGAACTAAATCAAGTATAGTTTAGCCATACAATATTCTTTTAAAGAGAAGAAAAACTTTAGATGCAAAAAGTAACATAAAAAATATTGTTACCATTAAATACGATTTTTTGTAGATTTATCCACATTTTTTTTTGTTAATGGGAGAATATTGAACCTAAAAATGCATTCTTTCATGAAGCATCATTTCTATAGGTAATTTAATATAATGAATATGATATACTAAGTAATCACTGCATAACTAAATATGAGAACAAGGTAAACCCATAGTATGTAACAATCTTAATGTTAAGGTAAACCCATAGTATGTAACAATCTTAATGTTTAGGTAAACACATAGTGTGTGACAATCTTAATGTTAAGGTAAACCCATAGTATGTAACAATCTTAATGTTTAGGTAAACACATAGTGTGTGACAATCTTAATGTTAAGGTAAACCCATAGTATGTAACAATCTTAATGTTTAGGTAAACACATAGTGTGTGACAATCTTAATGTTAAGGTAAACCCATAGTATGTAACAATCTTAATGTTTAGGTAAACACATAGTATGTAACAATCTTAATGTTTAGGTAAACACATAGTATGTAACAATCTTAATGTTAAGGTAAACCCATAGTATGTAACAATCTTAATGTTAAGGAAAACACATAGTGTGTGCCAATCTTAATGTTTAGGTAAACACATAGTGTGTGACAATCTTAATGAGACAATAAACACATGTACCTGTGTCCTGTAATAATACCATTAGTTTTTTGTAGTATATCAAAGTCTTACAAAACCAACTACGTGGAAGGAAGCAGTACAGCTAGCTTTTACAATGTTAGTCGTGTCTTTTGTGGATGGGATTTCAACATAACTACCAAACAAGCATGTGATCTAAGACATAAGAGTTTTTATAATGAAATGAAGGTAGAGTAATCAATCGTAGTTCAAATGCTTATCAGCATTTTTAGCTCAGATTCACGTGAACTGTTCTTATTACTTGGTATCAATTGTGGATGTCTTCTGTAAACTATTTACAGATCTTCTTCTCCAAAATCACATCTGCTAATTGGAACCAAATTTGTCAGGAATGTTTATTAGGTGATTCTTTACAGTTTGAGTTTTTGGTCCTGATCAAATATTAAAAATGGCTGCCATGTCCATCAATTTTCTTATAAGTTAAAATTTCAAAATCTTTTGAAAAATCCTTTTGCAGATTGGTTATGAAATGGTGGAAATGTACCTAAAGTGGACCTCTAGAAAACTCAGGGTTTATAATGTTGATATGAAATCCAAGATGGCTGACTCCATTGAGTCTTTGGTGATGATCCTTAATCCTTGATACCATACACAGTGAACCTAGCCTAACTTAAAACCCTATGGAATGTGCATACAAAAAATTTCACTTAATCATTTAAAATAAAAACTGTCAGGAAAATTCATGACTTCAAAAATGTTTTTAGGAAGACAGTTGAGCATAACTGGCTCTTAACTGACTCTGGTGTTATTTTATTTTCTTAACATTGTTAGCATATTAGGTCAAGGTTTTCAGAATTTGATAAGAAGGTACTCCGATAACTATGTTCAGAATATGATTTTTCATCTTTGTATTAAAATATGTTACTTTTATTGTAACACAAGATGAAATATATGCCATATAGCGGCTCATTTTCTAGATTTTCTAATTTTTGCCATATAGCGAGTAATTTTCTATATTCTCTTATTTTCTGCCGTATAGTGGGTAATTTTCTATATTTTCTAATTTTTCCTACAGTAGCAAGGTTCATGGAAGCACAAAATTTGGAGTTCAAATATCTACTGTTTATGAAGCCTAAATCCAGATATTTTATCATGTCTCTTACCGACCTGTAATCCAATATTTATGCAACAATAAGTACTTCCTTGAATTGTGATTTTGTCAACTGCTAAAACTAGGCTCAGTGTTAAATTACATGTAAACTAAAGTAGTAAATTATCCATGACTAATTTTCAAATTTGCAAAAATAAATGACTGCAAAAATGTAACATGCCAACTTGGAGAACAAACTGCAGTGAAGTGTAGAGGTTGACACTGACTACATAGTCCAGTGAAGTGTAGAGGTTTACACTGACCACGTAGTCCAGTGAAGTGTAGAGGTTGACACTGACTACGTAGTCCAGTGAAGTGTAGAGGTTGACACTGACTATGTAGTCCAGTGAAGTGTAGAGGTTGACACTGACTACATAGTCCAGTAAAGTCTAGAGGTTGGCACTGACTATCTAGTCCAGTGAAGTCTAGAGGTTGACACTGGCTACCTTGTCCACTAAGCTTATATAAGACTAATTTTCAAATTTGCAAAAATAAATGACTGCAAAAATGTAACATGCCAACTTGGAGAACAAACTGCAGTGAAGTGTAGAGGTTGACACTGACTACGTAGTCCAGTGAAGTGTAGAGGTTGACACTGACCACGTAGTCCAGTGAAGTGTAGGGGTTGACATTGACTACGTAGTCCAGTGAAGTGTAGAGGTTGACACTGACTATGTAGTCCAGTGAAGTGTAGAGGTTGACACTGACTACATAGTCCAGTGAAGTCTAGAGGTTGGCACTGACTATCTAGTCCAGTGAAGTCTAGAGGTTGACACTGGCTACCTTGTCCACTAAGCTATCTGATCCCTTTCAATGAAAAACAGCTCATACATGTACAGTCCCTGGAACGTATAATTTGACGAAACTCACGATGCACGAACGATATACTAATGATGAACGAACGATATACGGAAGATGTACGCACGATGCACGAAACAATATACGATAGAAACAGTAAGACGGCGTTTATCGTTTTAATAGAACGTTTCGTCTATCGTATGGTATATCGTATCGTGCAACGTTTCGTTTATTGCATGGTTTATCGTACGGTGCATCGTTTCTTATGTCGTCATTCGTCAGGTTTGAATGATTGTTCTTGGTATAAATGGTTTATTTTTCAGTATTTTCTTCAGTATTGAAGGCATTTACTAGTTTTACTAGATACATAATAATTTAAAAGGTACTTAATTGATAACGGAGCACAATCATGTGCGTAAAATTTAGCATCCATATATAACGCTATGTATTTTGTTATGGAACTTCGTTGATTAATAACATTACTTTGACCTCTGTTTTAAATAAGTTTTAAAAAAAATAACTTAAACCTTATCTACATTTCTTAATAAAGGCATTTACATTCATTCGATTGAAAAATCCGACAAAGTTAAACAATTCTGTCTATATGTTTTAAAAGCAGTAACTCCTATACATGTACCTTTCATCAAGTTCCTACCTTACTAAATGCGCCAGTCATTTACAAATAGTAACATTGTTGCGGTTTAAAAAAATATTATTAAACTTTTTCTGTTGCCGTATGTGTACCTGAAAATTTCCTTTTGTGCTGAGGGTAAATTGATTCAACATAAATCTTAGATCCCTATCATTAAATATGTACTTTGTTTATATGTAAATTCAAATATTCATAATTCCCGAAAATAAGCTAAAATATTGCTTGCTGGAATCAAGCAATCCATCAATCAATCAAATATTCATATATTCAGCTAAATAGTATATTCTTCAAACTATATTTTTATTCATTAATATTACTGACACCTCTTTCTAAAATTTAAAAAGATCGTTAACTATATTCACAGACGCGTGTTTTGTACAGTAGTACTCAGTGTTAAACTATAAAATTGTTGTCACTACATGTTCTTTGTTTTTTGATAGAACTATTTTTGTTTTCTTATCTACACCTACTGATTGTTTATATGTCTTCGGGAACTTACCAATCGTAAAGAATGACACATTTGTATATTTAATGACAGGTAATTTTGGGCGATCATTCAAGACAACGATTCAGATTCATACTTTATAATGTAATTCATCCATTTGCAGTTATGAATTTAAAAGAAGTGTCTTTTATGTTTTAACAAGACGTTTTTCGTCCCTGTTGTAAATATCGTAAAACTGTATGTAGCGTTGTGAAGGTTTTTTTTTTTTTTTTTTTTTTTTTTTTTTTTTCTTCAATAGTCAGGCTTTTACATCACCCTTACAGCACCACCTGACTAAGGTGTACAGGGTGTAAAGAAAAATCAATGACAGTTGACTATTATTTTACATAAGAAATACAATGTATTGATTAATTATATATATACATATTATTCTCTCTCTCTCTCACTCTCTCTGTCTCTCTCTCTCTCTCACACACACCCACACGCAAATACACTTTCACTATTCTATCACTTCCTCTCTTTTTCTAGTTCTCTTTATAGGATATAAATAGAAAATAGATAGATGAATATATCAAAAGAAAACAAAAATTGTTTTGATTCAATGTTGTTTGCTCTGTTTACCAAATGAATCAAGGAGGGTATTTTTGGTTTTTAAAAAACTACCATTCAGGATAAATAACTTTGATAGGAGCCCAAAATTTTTCTAGTGCAGAAACATTGTTGTGCTTTCTAGCTGTGTATAATTCTAAGCTATAAAAATATTTCAATCTATTTCTCAGTTCAGCTGGCTTTGGAAGATTTCCTTCTAGTCTGCATTTATATATATACTTTTTGACAAAAATTATTAGAAAATTCAAAAATAGGCTTTCTTCTACAAAACCTAAAAATAAGTTCCTTTTGTTAATTTCAATATTAACGAAGAAATGTTTCACGCTATCAAAGAACAGGTTGAGAAATTCAGATGTTACTTGACAGTCATAAAATAAATGTCCAACAGTTTCCTCTTCACATCCACAGAAAGTGCACAGTTTTGTGTCTTTGATTTTAATTTTAAATAAAAAAGTATTGGTTGGAATAATCCTATGTAGGAACTTGTATTGAAAATTATAGAGGTAAGTATCTCTGCAACACTTTTGAAGCATACAAAAATATTTTTTGAAATCTTCAATGCTGGTGTGCAGTTCTTTTTCCCACTTTGCCCATTTTTCTACTGGAGGATAAACATGCCTTTCAATAATATTGTCATAGATGAATCTGATATTTTTACTGAAAGTAAGTTTCTCTAAAAAGATATCCTTTATGGTAAAGTTTGCAGTAAAGTTAATGTCAGTGTTATCCCGTATACACTTTTTTATCTCCATAGGGATATTGGATATCAAAATGTAATATCGCATAAAATTATTTGTCTGAACCCTTTGTTTTATTTGTTCAAATGTGAGAAAGTCTCTCTTCTGAAAGTCTACAATGTGACGGAGGTTTTGTATACCAGCCTCACCCCATCGGTTATACAGAGGAAAATCCTCTGTTGGTATGAAATTTAAAATATCAAGAGAGAGATACTCCTTTAGTTCATTTTTAACATGTGGCTTAGATAAATGTAAGGCATAGAAGACATCCTTCCAGAAAGGATTGACAAGTTTATAACTGATTTCTAATAGTTTAAAATTTTGTAATGAAAAGCATCTTTCACCTCCAAAACTGTTTAATGTCAGTTTTAAAATTTTTTGCCAGTCCCCACTTAAATTTTCAAAGAATCTTTTCACCCAACCAATTTTAAGATAAAAGTTAAAGGATTCTAAATGGACCATTTTCAGCCCTCCCTCATTTTTGTGTGCAATAAGTGTATTGCGCTTGATCTTTTCAGTTTTCCCATCCCATATAAAGTTAAAAAATACTCTGTTGATTTCATTCAGCATAGATTCAGTTATATTAGGCAGAGAGGTAAGCAAGTGGATTAGTTTAGGGAGTGCAAGGGTCTTAATGACTGTGATCTTCCCAAGCAGAGTTAGCTTTCTATGCTGCCAACTTTTCAGCACTTTGGAAATATCAATGATTTTTTCTCTGAAATTTAAATTGAGCATAGTATCTAAATCTAAAGAAAAATTTAACCCTAAAACCTTAAAGTTTGAA
This sequence comes from Limnoperna fortunei, assembly GCA_944474755.1. Classification (NCBI taxonomy): domain Eukaryota; kingdom Metazoa; phylum Mollusca; class Bivalvia; order Mytilida; family Modiolidae; genus Limnoperna; species Limnoperna fortunei. The sequence goes on along the minus strand of OX104117.1, from coordinate 6,676,188 downwards.
CAGGACTAGTTAAGATTTATTTCAGGACACAAAATTTGCTCAGTGTATTTTTTACTTCCTATCCATACTAGTTTTGTTTTAGCTATATTAATCTTTAATCCTGATACCTTATGAAATTTTTCAAAACAGAGCAGAGTTTCTCTTAAAGAATCTTCACTTCCATCAAGAGTAAGAAAAGTGTCGTCTGCATACTGGCTGACAAGTGGTCCATTCCCTATTTTAACACCTTTTATTTTTGGATTTCTTTTTAAATGCATAGCAAGTAATTCCACCCCAATAATAAACAAATAAGGAGATAATGGATCCCCTTGGCGACATCCTCTTTCAAGATTTAAAAAAAACTGGACATGTTACCATTATTAATGACACAGCTTTTTGCATCTGCATACAGCACTTCAAACCATTTACAAAATGATTGACCAAAGTTGAAACTGATTAAAGACTTTTTTAGAAATTCCCATTCTATAGAATCAAATGCTTTTTCAAAATCTACAAGTAATAATAATCCCTCTATGTTATTTTTCTCCAGATAATGCATTAAATCATATAGAAGCCTTGTGTTTTCTCCTATAAATCTCCCTTTCATAAAGCCCTTTTGCGTGTCACTAATAATGGCAGGTAGTACCTGTTTAACTCTAGCAGCCAAAACAGCAGATGCTATTTTAATATCAGTGTTCATGAGGCTGATAGGTCGCCAATTTTCCATGTATCTCCTATCTTTCCCTTCCTTAGGTATACATGTAATAATGCCTTGGTATTGAAAATCAGAGAAATGACCCAACTTTTTGCAGAGACCGAAAGACAAAAGGACCAATTAATTTCCCAAAAAATTTGAAGAATTCTACGGTAAAACCATCTGAGCCAGGAGATTTTCCATTCTGCATCTGTTTTAAGGCTTCCCAACATTCCCTAAAAGATAATTTCCCTCACAAAGTAGTTTTTGCTCTTCACTAAGTTTGATGCTATGATAAAAGAACTGGTTGTCATCAGTATTTATTGACTTTGAGGTGTATAGTTTTTTATAAAATTGTCCCTGTTCACATAGTATTTTAAACTGATCAGAAATTTGGTTTCCTTGGGTATCAATGAGTTCAGTCATGTTTTTATTTATAAATGCTTTTTTCTCCAATTTACAAAAATAGTTGGTGCATCTTTCTCCATTCTCGTGCCAATTAGCCCGAGAACGTAGAATGAGGCCCTCAACTAATGTCTGACGTCTATTTTCTAATTCACATTTCTTTTTATTGAGAGACATAATATTAATTTCACAAGGGTTTACATTGACATAATTTTCTAAAGACTGGATTTCTAATTCAAGCTTTTTGGAACTCTCTTTTTCATCCCTTGATTTTTTAATACAGTAAGAAATGGTACTACTCCTAATTTTCATTTTTAGTAATTCTAAAAATAATGATCATTACATGATAAATGTACACTGAGGAAATCTTCTGGATCCCCGCCTGAGAAATACTATGAGACAGTATCGGTGATACAAGTTTTAACTAAATCTACATATGTAGGATCTCTTAGAAGCTGAGAATGGTTAATTCTTCTTTATTGTCGAAAGTATACCAAACTAGCTTTAAAATCGAACACTTTTAATCTTTACATAGGACGACAGAGAGAATCACCGACCCTGGACAAGTACCTGTCAAACATGAATTCAAATCGAGTGCACCATTTGTTTTCACCGTACAATGTCACGCACGAAACAATACGTATGCATTTATAACATAGAGAATTCAGTTAGATAACATCTGAGCTAATCAATCAACCTTAAAAAAATGACAGTAATGTACTGCAATTTAAGTGAGACAAAAAATTTTAAAGATTGTAATTAGCTCTGAAACAACAAAACCCAAGTCTGATTACCAAACAATTCCAATCGCCACAATGTCTTTTTATACAATTAATGACTTTAGATGAGGTTAATATCATGATTTATGAACCCAAGAGATCAGATAATTACAGAGGCCATTGGCCGAGGTGATTATAGATCTCGAGGGTTGAGAAATCATGATTTTAACTGAAATCTAAAGTTATCAATTGTTTTATTATATGACACATACAACAAAATTTTTTTTCAAAAGTTATTTTATCAAAGAAAGATAAAAATTGAAGCTCACACATATTACACATATTTACACAAATGTACGGATTTTCCCTGATACTATATTTAGGTACACGTTGAAGCTTACACAAGTAATGATCACCTCGTGTGCAAAATTGCGTGGTGAACAATTTAACAAAAACAGTTGAAGCTTACATATATTTCCAAAAAATGTACAGATTTTCCTTGATACTATATTTAGGTACATTCTGAAGGTTACACCAGTAATGATCACCTCGCGTGCATAATTGCATGGTGATTATCATATTTGCAATAATACGTAAAAAACCCTTTGAACCAATGAAAAACTAAGTTATTTACAAGTCATATAATAAAACAGTTTAATGCGTTGTTAATACACTTTAAAGCTCAAATTATTTGCACTAAAGTTTACCATGAGTTTAGGTTTTTGATTACCTATAAAATAATTTGATTTCTTGTTTGAAGTTATAAGCCACTTTGAGCACTTTTCAGCATGGGGGGGGGGGGGGGGGGCGGGGCGGGGGATGGTTTACGTGTCATTTACGTGAAGCTACCTGGGGTGCAAAGGTGCACAAGTAAGATACGTTAATTGTTAATATGTTAATTGCAATCACCACAGGTAATAGAGGATATCGTGTCACTTTGAAGTGATTTTATTACAGTGTAATTTATATAACAACTTGATTATCTTTTGATACGTACTCTAATTTCGAAGTAAAGATGTCATACGGCCGACATCATATTTAATTGATGGAAAGGTGGAGATACGTGTATTTATTTTAGATATCTCGTAAACTATCTGTTAGGGAAGACAAAGAAAAAACTCTTCATTGTTGGTATTTATATTTCATTGTTTTGATAGAATGTTATTAGACATACGAGTAAATATTGTGGATTAATGTTATAATTTTAAATCAATTCGGATGCAAGTGGTCATATTTAAAGTTAGAACAAATACATCAAGTTTTCGTTTAATTACAAACTAACATAGGTACTTATGAAAAATCCTTATATTTTAACAAACATAATATCTAGTCCCCCATGTTACATGCGTATGCAAAACCAGGCTCCTACATATATGTACAAATACTCATCCATAAGACAGCTCAAAATTAAATATAGAAAAAATATAAAAAAGGTTTAAATTCATTTTGAAATAGGAGTGTCTCATACATGCAATTACGCACAAAAGCTACATTAATTAACTCCTTTGAACATTGTTTTATGTCGGCGGAGCTACATTACTGTAGCTAAGTGTAATGGTTACTGCTATCTATAGCATCTACTATAAATATTTTATTTATAATTTATCAATGAATTTATTTAATTTAAAAAATTGGTATCGGCAGTTCATATTATGTAAAAAGAAAATTCAGATCCTGTTTAATGCAATAAACTTTTTTACATCAATGATTCAAAGTTACTTAAAAACCATTAATGCACAGTTATTATCCTTAGAGCAGAAATATGTTTTTTAATGTTGCAGTTTACTAAACGTAAATAACAATGTACATGTAAAATCAAATTACTCAAGCATTATACAATGTACACTAATTTGACAGAACAACAATATGGTGAACGATAATGCAAACTATAAACCATACGATATACGCTAACATAAACGTAAAACCATAGGATAAACGATAGAACAAAGGATCCACCATACGATGCACGCTGGTGAAAACGATACACGATATACTATACGTTATACGGTACCATATACGAATGATATACGCACGATGTACGAACGATGTACGGTCATTGTACGAACGATAAACGCACGATGTACGAACGATAAAATTGTTAACTTATACGTTCCAGGGACTGTACTTAATATATATTGTTTTTGTATCTCTGCATCTCTGCGAGTAAACAATTACAATCTGTCTTTTCACATAAATAAATTTTATGTCAGATCATTAAGAGAAATAAGAGTTTGATGAAGTAGCAAAAGTTTAATGGAAGAGAATTGTGACTGGAAAGAACACTGCAGACACCATAGTGTACTAGTTGATTAATGTTTTTTTCTTAACATGTAAAGAATTTTTGCAATACTATTCGTAACAAGTGTGAAAAGACAAGCATTGTTGTTATGTATTTATATTCTTTTGTTTAGGAATATTTGGCTGGCAAAAAGACGAAGGATAAAAAAGAACTTTCAAACCTTTGTAAATGGTTTTTTATCCGTGTTCTAACAAACCTGATTGTCCTGGCTATGATTGCTGGCTCTGGATATCTTATCTATTACATTTTAGACCAGAACTTATCTCAGGTATAATTTTGCTTATCTAGTTTTTAACATCAGTTTTAGTTTACGTGAAACATTTAAATTCATCTTAACCCTAGGCAAGATGTGAAATAAATTTTTTTTTAGGGTTATCAGATAGTGCAAGGTCTAACAATTTCAAGAGCATTTTCAGCTCATTGCTGTTTATAATTATTATGTCATGTACCAAATCAGACTTTCTGATAAGACACTTAACTTATTTTCAGGTAATGCAAATTTAGTTCCTTACTTTTCCCTATTATATATTCACATATTTCTGCACTTACATCGGGTGTCAGTTTCATGTAGTGCCTAATTTCAGCCTTTCCAGTATATAAGACAGTTAATAGATTTCTTAGGCTTTATAGCTTGTCATAATAGATATATATATCAGGACTAATTTCTGGCTTTTTCATTTTACACTTTATATAAACATTCTTCTGATTTTCCTGTAGACACAGTATATAGCCACACTATTTATGTTCTTCAGAGCGGTATGTCTAGTTTATATGACATAAAAATAATTTCACAGGAATGTGCACCTCACCAGTCAACATAATATCACATTTATCGTTTGTTCTGCATGCAGATTATTGTTTGTTATAAATGGGTTTAATAATGGATTAAATGTGCATGGTTTTATAGGTCATGTCAAAATAATTGTGCAGCTTAAGTAGACACAAATCTTACTGCTTCTTAAGTGAAGAGTAACAAATCAAACATTAATGCCAGTAGACTGTTAAGTGATGTTTACATTATATTACTCATCGTGATTTGTAGAAGGTTAAGTCTTAGGTCTTACCAAGGGTCCAAAAACTTTAAAATTTACAATCAAATGTATGACTTATATTTTGCTAAAATCAGACATCCAAAAACGTCAATAATAAATAAAGCCCTTAATCATTTTAATAACTGTAATTTCCTCTAGATACAAATATTTTCTATTAAAAAATCACCCTAAGGCTATTTCTTGCCATTGTATCATGTGTTTATCATGTTCTCTTAACCTGTGGTTATAACATAATAAGGTCAACAGGTGACAATCTAATAGGTCTGTTGCATCCATTTCATAGTACATATTATTGCAACAACATTCAAAAACAGTAGATTGAATTTTATCAAATATTTTCCATGTGTTATTTCTAAGAAAAATATGACAACTTAATGAAAAAAAAACATACAATCAAAATCTGACATTACACATGTAATGGCGTAACTCCACAGAAGATTATCTGGAGCAACTAATTCGATATAAAAATCTACTTCAATGATTTGAAGAAAATTATATTTCATTAAATAAATAAAAACTTTTTAAAATGTGTTCAATCTCAGAATATCATATTAATTCAATTTTGCTTCAAACTTGTTGCAATTAAGTAACAACTTCTCACTTGCAGTTAAAGGAAATGTTAATAAAAATAATGGTTGTTTGCAATTTTTATTACCAGTTTGGCAATTACCAGATTGCCACATCCAGTTTGCCAATTCCCAGATTGCCACATCCAATTTGCCAATTCCCAGAATGCCACTTCCAATTTTCCAATTCCCAGTTTGCCGAATCCCTATTTGCTGATTCCCATATTGCAGCATCCAATTTGCCGATTCCCAGTTTGCCGATTCACTGATATTTGACCATTTAAGAACAATCTACAAGCTGTATACATTAATGATTGTAGGTTTATGTATGCATTATCTGTAATATTGAAAACATGTGAAATAGGTTCAGTAACTTTAATGCAATTCTTTTTGAAATTTTATTTTTATATAAGTTAATATATTCTCAATCAGTAATTATTATCTTTTCATATTAATTCAAAACAAATAACGGCCCAAACTTATAATTTATACTTGTGAAAGATCACTAAAAGTATTTGTGATTAATTTGCTTAATTTTTTCTAAGCATCCATAATTGTTGTCCGTCCGTTACACTTTCTGTTATGGCAGGTCGGGGGTTTTCTCCGGGTACTCCGGCTTCCTCCCCCAATAAAAACTGGACGCCATGATATAGCTGAAAAATTGCTGAAAGTGGCGTTAAACACCATCAAACAAACAAACAAACAAAACACTTTCTGTTATGTGCAACTCCTCCTACACCACTGAATGGAATTTGATGAAACTTACACAGAATCCTTGTCACATAGTGCCATTGTGCAGGAGATATTTAACATTTTGTTCGGAATGATATTTGGGGTTTCCCATACAAAAACATGGACTTTGTCATTGACCTAAGGGGGTCCCTATCTCTTATGTGCAAATCCTCCTACACCACTGAATGGAATTTAATGAAACTTACACAGAATCCTTGTCACATAGTGCCATTGTGCAGGAGATATTTATTATTTTGATCGGAATGATATTTGGGGTTTCCCATAGAAAAACATGGACATTGTTATTGACCTAAGGGGGTCCTCATCTCTTATGTGCAACTCCTCCTACACCACTGAATGGAATTTGTTGAAACTTACACAGAATCCTTGTCACATAGTGCCATTGTGCAGGAGATATTTATTATTTTGATCGGAATGATATTTGGGGTTTCCTATAGAAAAGCATGGACTGTCATTGACATAAGGAGATACCCATTTCCTACATGTATGTGAGACTCCTCCAACACCACTAAATGGAATTCGATGAAACTTACACAGAATGTTGTCACATATTGCCATTGTGCACTAGATATTAAACATTTTGATTGGAATGATATTTGGGGTTTCCCATAGAAAAACATGGACTTTGTCATGGACATAAGGGATACCCATCTCTTATGTGCAACTCATTCCTACACCACTGAATGGAATTTGTTGAAACTTACACAGAATTCATGTCACATGGTGCCATTGTGCAGGAGATATTGAACATTTTGATCGGAATGATACTTGGGGTTTCCCATAGAAAAACATGGACTGTCATTGACATAAGGGGATACCCATCTCTTATGTGCAACTCCTCCTACACCACTGAATGGAATTTGTTGAAACTTACACAGAATCTTGGTCACATAGTGCCATTGTGCACTGGATATTAAACATTTTGATCAGAATATTATTGGAGGTTTCCCATAGAAAAACATGGACTTTGTCATTGACATAGGGCAGGGGATGCCATTCTTTGGTGGATTGGGGAGGGTTACGTGTTTTATCTGCAACTTCGCCTTCACGTTTAACTAGATAAAGTTTCAATTTCATAATTAAGAAACCCTAAATTTTCAAAGTAATTGTGAAGCGGGGGTATCAATGGTGAGCATTGCTCACAGGTTTTTTTACTCTAGTTTAGAATGAAGATAACTGTGGTGTATATGAAGATTTGCTGTCATCAATTGGAGATTTAATGGTAGCAAATACCTGGGGAAAATCTCCCCCCAAAATGTTTTCTATCATTAAATCATTGATTGATGCCAGCAAAAGTACAATTATCTCTTTATGAACAGATAGGGTATAAAGTCATATTAATTTGTAATAGACTGTCTCCATTAATAAGTAGAATTTTTATAAAATAGAAATTTTTGTTTTCAGAGTAATGTAGAAATTCTTGGGGAGCTAGCAATGCCATTGTGTATATCTGCCATACAATTAGTGCTTCCATTTATCTTTTCAAGAATCGGTTCTTTGGAAAGTTATGAAAAACCAGAGGTAGAGTTGTATGTTGGCATGATTAGGTAAAACTACAATATATTTGATTTAATTTATATGTTTTGTTATTGCCTTCTGAATTGTATAAATTGATTAATACATATAAGTGTAATTAATTAATAATATTTAGCATTCCTTCTTTGTTTTTGTTTTTTATTATACATTTCTGAATTTCTTATGCTGTTTGAATTTGTATTTTGGGGTTCACTAGTTAATGTGCTAGGTAATATTTTATGTATACTGATCCTACTGATCAGATTACTAGAACCAGTGGATAAAGGAGTTTTTCGAAACCTTTCTGACTTGTAGTCATTTGAATATTATAAGTTTGTACTTTTCTTACAGGACTATGTTATTAAAAGGAGCATTACTAGGTATTTTAATATCATTTTGGTTTAGACGTCTTCCTGGAAGTGTTCATGTAAGTAAAATATTCAAAAACATATTGGGAAAAATTATATTTACAATTGAAAAACCAACATATTTGCCTCAAAAGACAGTTATTGTATCATATTTCCAGTGTTTAATTAAATAGATTAAAAAAAATTATAAGATACAAATTTCATCCTTAGTGGCCGAGTTGTTAAGGTAGTTTGTCTACTATTGATCATGTGGTCTCTCAACAGTGAGTTTTGGGGTTTGATTTTCAATACAGGCAGGGTGTACTTGACTCCAAACTTAATTGACAAGGATTGCCAGTTTTCCTATCGCAGGTCAGGGTTTTCCCTTGGTACTCCAGCTCCCTCCTCTAATTAAAACTGCACACCATGATATAGCTGAACAATTGCTGAAAGTGGCTTTACACACCATTCAAACAAACAAACATATTTACCATATGTCAGATAGAGGTTGCAATAGGATATTTGTCATATCACAACCTTGTTGTCTTAAACTTTTTTTGCTTACACACCAAACCAAATACACATAAAATGTATTTTACCAATGGTATAAAATACTGTATTGTTTTTCAGTGTTGGGAAACAAAGATTGGAAATGAACTTTACAGATTAGTCCTAGTTGATTTCTTTTTTATACTTGGTGCAACATTTGTTTTGGAATTTTATTCATAGGTAATTATATTCAGTTAAAATACTCTTGATAACGTTTATAAAAATGGTGTAAGAAAACTAAAAAAATACCTATAAGATTGTTTGTCTGTATTAGTTAAGTATTCATGGGGTTTGAAATAAAGAGTACCCAGCTTCTTCTCACAGTAAAAAGATTGATGTCATGATATAGCTGAAAATGGTTTATAAACTTCATTCAAACAAAGAAACAAACAATAAAATAAGGACTTAAACAAAACCTTCAAAACACAAGCGGCTGAAGATCATTGTATACCTGTATACTTGAATGAAACCTAAAATGATAGGTCAACTGTGTTTATTATAGAATTAAGTGTGTTTTCAGATAAACATTAACTTTAACTATTTGGACATAATTTTTGTCTCGCCTGCGACGAAAGTCGCTGGAGGCGAGACATATGTATGGGAATCCGGCGGCGGCGGCGTAAACACTTGACATCTTGCTTCATATCTTTGTAAGCCCAAGCCCTAGGTCCATCATATTTGGTCCAGAGATAGCTTATGATGAGTACTTGCCAGTCAGTCACCTGTCACCTGACCTTGACCTCAATTTCACGGTCCAGTGACTACGTTAAAGTTTTTGGGTTACGACAGTTCCTCTGTAACTACGCATGGTAGGATGACAATATTTGGTGTATAGGTTGCTGATGACTAGTACATGACTGTCTGGTAGGTGTCAGCTGACCTTGACCTCAATTTCACGGTCCAGTGACTACGTTAAAGTTTTTGGGTTAAGACAGTTCCTCTGTAACTACGCATGGTAGGATGACAATATTTGGTGTATAGGTTGCTGATGACTAGTACATGACTGTCTGGTAGGTGTCACCTGACCTTGACCTCAATTTCACGGTCCAGCGACTACGTTAAAGTTTTTGGGTTACGACAGTTCCTCTGTAACTATGCATGGTAGTATGACAATATTTGGTGTATAGGTTGCTGATGACTAGTACATGACTGTCTGGTAAGTGTCACCTGACCTTGACCTCAATTTCACTGTCCAGCGACTACGTTAAAGTTTTTGGGTTACCACAGTTCCTCTGTAACTACGCATGGTAGGATGACAATATTTGGTGTATAGGTTGCTGATGACTAGTACATGACTGTCTGGTAAGTGTCACCTGACCTTGACCTCAATTTCACCGTCCAGCGACTACGTTAAAGTTTTTGGGTTACGACAGTTCCTCTGTAACTACGCATGGTAGGATGACAATATTTGGTGTATAGGTTGCTGATGACTAGTACATGACTGTCTGGTAGGTGTCAGCTGACCTTGACCTCAATTTCACGGTCCAGTGACTACGTTAAAGTTTTTGGGTTACGACAGTTCCTCTGTAGTTACGCATGGTAGGATGACAATATTTGGTGTATAGGTTGCTGATGACTAGTACATGACTGTCTGGTAGGTGTCACCTGACCTTGACCTCAATTTCACGGTCCAGTGACTACGTTAAAGTTTTTGGGTTACGACAGTTCCTCTGTAACTATGCATGGTAGGATGACAATATTTGGTGTATAGGTTGCTGATGACTAGTACATGACTGTCTGGTAGGTGTCACCTGACCTTGACCTCAATTTCACGGTCCAGCGACTACGTTAAAGTTTTTGGGTTACGACAGTTCCTCTTGTAACTACACATGGTAGGATGACAATATTTGGTGTATAGGTTGCTGATGACTAGTACATGACTGTCTGGTAGGTGTCACCTGACCTTGACCTCAATTTCACGGTCCAGCAACTATGTTAAAGTTTTTGGGTTACGACAGTTCCTCTGTAACTACGCATGGTAGGATGACAATATTTGGTGTATAGGTTGCTGATGACTAGTACATGACTGTCTGGTAGGTGTCACCTGACCTTGACCTCAATTTCACGGTCCAGCGACTACGTTAAAGTTTTGGGGTTACGACAGTTCCTCTGTAACTACGCATGGTAGGATGACAATATTTGGTGTATAGGTTGCTGATGACTAGTACATGACTGTCTGGTAGGTGTCACCTGACCTTGACCTCAATTTCACGGTCCAGCGACTACGTTAAAGTTTTTGGGTTACGACAGTTCCTCTGTAACTATGCATGGTAGTATGACAATATTTGGTGTATAGGTTGCTGATGACTAGTACATGACTGTCTGGTAAGTGTCACCTGACCTTGACCTCAATTTCACCGTCCAGCGACTACGTTAAAGTTTTTGGGTTACGACAGTTCCTCTGTAACTACACATGGTAGAATGACAATATTTGGTGTATAGGTTGCTGATGAATAGTACATGACTGTCTGGTAAGTTCCACCTGACCTTGACCTCAATTTCACGGTCCAGAGACTACGTTAAAGTTTTTGGGTTACGGCTGTTTCCCTGTAACTATGCAGGATATGGTGACAATATTTTGTATACAGGCTGCTGCTGATATTTAATGCTTATGACGAAATTTATTTTCGTTACTGATGCGGAATGCAGGCGAGACGTTTTTCTGTGTCCACACTTGTTTGTAAATTGTTCTTATTTAACAAAGTTATTTATATATTCAGAATAATTGCACGTTATTGCTGCAGTAAAAAGTTAAAAGATCCAGAATTTGACATAGGAAGAAATACTTTAGATCTGGTGTATTCTCAGGCTCTATGTTGGTAAGTAGATCCAGAATTTGACATCAGAAGAAATACTTTAGATCAGGTGTATTCTCAGGCTTTATGCTGGTAAGTAGATCCAGAATTTGACATCAGAAGAAATACTTTAGATCTGGTGTATTCTCAGGCTTTATGTTGGTAAGTAGATCCAGAATTTGACATCAGAAGAAATACTTTAGATCTGGTGTATTCTCAGGCTCTATGTTGGTAAGTAGATCCAGAATTTGACATCAGAAGAAATACTTTAGATCTGGTGTATTCTCAGGCTTTATGTTGGTAAGTAGATCCAGAATTTGACATCAGAAGAAATACTTTAGATCTGGTGTATTCTCAGGCCTTATGCTGGTAAGTAGATCCAGAATTTGACATGAGAAGAAATACTTTAGATCTGGTGTATTCTCAGGCTTTATGCTGGTAAGTAGATCCAGAATTTGACATCAGAAGAAATACTTTAGATCAGGTGTATTCTCAGGCTTTATGCTGGTAAGTAGATCCAGAATTTGACATCAGAAGAAATACTTTAGATCTGGTGTATTCTCAGGCTCTACGTTGGTAAGCAGATCCAGAATTTGACATCAGAAGAAATACTTTAGATCTGGTGTATTCTCAGGCTCTATGTTGGTAAGTAGATCCAGAATTTGACATCAGAAGAAATACTTTAGATCAGGTGTATTCTCAGGCTTTATGCTGGTAAGTAGATCCAGAATTTGACATAGGAAGAAATACTTTAGATCTGGTGTATTCTCAGGCTTTATGCTGGTAAGTAGACCCAGAATTTGACATCAGAAGAAATACTTAGATCTGGTGTATTCTCAGGCTTTATGCTGGTAAGTAGATCCAGAATTTGACATCAGAAGAAATACTTTAGATCTGGTGTATTCTCAGGCTTTATGCTGGTAAGTAGATCCAGAATTTGACATCAGAAGAAATACTTTAGATCTGGTGTATTCTCAGGCTCTATGTTGGTAAGTTTGACATGCATTAGTGTAATTATATGGTTCTGTACTGACAACTTTAATGAATTTAGTCTAAAAATTTGATTTTGTTTTATAAAGTAACAATGTTCATTAGTAATAGATGATTCTACTGCCAAACTCAGCTACTTAATGTAAAAGTAGGACATCTAAGTTGTGTGGTAAAAATGTGTGGTGCATGGAATTAATAAGTACATAATAAACAATGCCCATCAGATGTGGAGCCTAAATCAAAGGCCCCAAAGAGTGTCATTTTCTAGGCACATAAAAGGTTCAATGTAGCAAGCTTTTTAAGAAGGGATAGCAAAATGTTCCAATTCCAGTCTTATCAAGTATACATTGTGGCAATCAACATCATCAAACTCATTAAAGGGGCCTTGATGGTCAGGTGGTTATGGTTGTCTGGCATCTACTATTGATCATGTATGTGTTAACACCCAGAATGTGGACCCGTATCGCACTGCAGGCAGGGTGTGCTTGACTTAAATCTCTGACAAAGATTGCCATTTTCTTGAAGGAGGTAACCAGGGAATTTTGAGGGTTTTCTCTGGGTACTTCCCCCAAGAAAAACTGCATGCCATGTTATAGCTGAAATATTGCTTAATTGGCTTTAAACCTCCATTCAACCACCAACCAACTATACCCAATTTTTAGGTAGAAATTTCATAAATGGTTTGTTTGCCTAATTGATTTTTACTTGATTGATTGTTTGAATGTTTGCCTAATGTCGGGCGACCATACATTAGCTATAATGTTTGCCTAATGTCGGGCGACCATACATTAGCTATAATGTTTGCCTAATGTCGGGCGACCATACATTAGCTATAATGTTTGCCTAATGTCGGGCGACCAATACATTAGCTATAATGTTTGCCTAATGTCGGGCGACCAATACATTACTCAGGACAAGATTACAAACAATAAACTAGCAAGGGAAAAGATTGCCCATTGGGAACACAACTTTAACTGCTGCGGTAAAAGTATAAAATATTGGCTAGGGAATGAGAGTTTGACCTTGTCTAGCTGCAACAATGATTATATTGCTTTTGGAAAATTACAAAGGGGTCTTTATCATGCAAGGAGCTTGAAACTCACCAAACATGATTCCCACTATGGATTGTTTTTAGGTTTTTAACATACAACACTTATTGCCTCAATAGAAACCTGTGAATTTATAGATATGCCCTAAAAAAGTATGACAACATTTTTAATCTGTTAAGTTTTTGTAACTTAAACACCTTTGACAAATTTTTACAGTAAGACAATCATATCAATATCTGAATTATAGTTTAACCAAAAATTAAATATTTTTGTTCTGCAGGATGGGAACCTTCTATTCCCCACTTTTGTCAGTAATGATGATTGTGAAGCTCTTCCTACTGTTTTATGTAAAAGTTGTAAGTAATATTATTGTTAGATAATTCATTGACCATTATTGTTATATTATTATATTCTGCCTATAAATTGCCCTTTAAGTTGGAAACTGATGATGCCCCATAAGTGTAATTTGTTCTTTTTTCAAGTGTGATGCTAATGTAGTTCTGTACACAAATTTTCTGGAAAATTTATATGATCTAAAAAGTTTGTTTTAATTGGTTAAACATGAGATGTGGTGCATATAATACTTCAGTGAGCAATAATTACATTACCTGTGTTTTGTATGATTCAACGCTTTTGATTGGTTAAGAATGAACAAATTAAGTTTTTTAACTTGATGAAAGCACATTTATGGCATGCCGTATGAAGTATGATTCAAAACGTATCATCACAAATTACACACTCAAAATTTTACGAAAACACACTCAATAGATTGAATTTAAACACTTAAAATTTTTATTCATGCACTCAAAACTGAAAATTACGCACTCAAATTTGTGAGCATTGTTTTCGCGCAAAACTCATAAATATTCATAAAGATATAAATAAATAAAATTTCATCTGGGTGGTTTCTGAGTTTTAAATCGAACCGGAAGTGCTGAAATCCAAATGTCAATCCATGACACAGAAGATTTGCTTGAGTTTTTTCAATCCAATGATGTCAGTTCTCTTTCATTAGTTATTTCAGAAATAATCCAACGTAAATCCTCATGATTTTGCGCCATGGTGTCATCTGCTAAAATCGTGCCTTATTACCGTCTGATTCAGAGAGTACCAAAAGTGTCCAGGTTACAGTAAAATAAAAAATGAAATAGAAACGAAACAGGCATTTTGATAAACCCTAGATAAAACTATTTGTTTTACCATAAAACATAATTCAAAAATGGAATAAACCACACTCTATAGTTAATATAAGTCTGAGATACAGGGCCGAGGGTAGGAGGTAAACATATAAAAAATTGTTTTGTCTGTTTCGTTCGTTGTTTTCAAGCTTAAAAAAAAACCAGGATTGAAATATTCAAATTAAATTAATGAATATTTATGTCCTGCATAAAAAAGGTGCACACAATTTTGAGTGTATATGTTTTCTGTTTTTAGTGCGTAATTTTCAGTTTTGAGTGCATTAATTAAAATTTTGAGTGTGTAATTTCAATCTACCTTTTGAGTGTATTTTCGCAAAATTGTGAGTGCATATTTTAATTTTGAGTGCGTAATTTAAAATTCTGAGTGTGTAATTTGTGATTATATTTTGAATCATACTTTTGACGAGAATGTGTCATTTAAATGAACAAAAAACGCATTGTGAGGTAAATCAGGAATTTTTGTATTTGTTTAATAAAATATAAAAATTGTATTTGTAAGAATTTAATATATTCCTTTGAAGTTTCATTTATGTATAAAGGCATTGACCAACCATGGCACACATCATGAAGCACTACCCCGCTTTATTAAATCTGCTTCAGCCAATGCCTTTATACATCAATGAAACTTCATAACAATGCATTGACCAACCATGGTGCACATCATGAAGCACTACCCCGCTTTATTAAATGTGCTTCAGCCAATGCCTTTATACATCAATGAAACTTCATAACAATGCATTGACCAACCATGGCACACATCATGAAGCACTACCCCGCTTTATTAAATGTGCTTCAGCCAATGCCTTTATACATCAATGAAACTTCATAACAATGCATTGACCAACCATGGTGCACATCATGAAGCACTACCCCGCTTTATTAAATGTGCTTCAGCCAATGCCTTTATACATCAATGAAACTTCATAACAATGCATTGACCAACCATGGTGCACATCATGAAGCACTACCCCGCTTTATTAAATGTGCTTCAGCCAATGCCTTTATATATCAATGAAACTTCATAACAATGCATTGACCAACCATGGCACACATCATGAAGCACTACCCCGCTTTATTAAATCTGCTTCAGCCAATGCCTTTATACATCAATGAAACTTCATAACAATGCATTGACCAACCATGGCACACATCATGAAGCACTACCCCGCTTTATTAAATGTGCTTCAGCCAATGCCTTTATACATCAATGAAACTTCATAACAATGCATTGACCAACCATGGCACACATCATGAAGCACTACCCCGCTTTATTAAATGTGCTTCAGCCAATGCCTTTATACATCAATGAAACTTCATAACAATGCATTGACCAACCATGGTGCACATCATGAAGCACTACCCCGCTTTATTAAATGTGCTTCAGCCAATGCCTTTATACATCAATGAAACTTCATAACAATGCATTGACCAACCATGGTGCACATCATGAAGCACTACCCCGCTTTATTAAATGTGCTTCAGCCAATGCCTTTATACATCAATGAAACTTCATAACAATGCATTGACCAACCATGGTGCACATCATGAAGCACTACCCCGCTTTATTAAATCTGCTTCAGCCAATGCCTTTATACATCAATGAAACTTCATAACAATGCATTGACCAACCATGGTGCACATCATGAAGCACTACCCGGCTTTATTAAATCTGCTTCAGCCAATGCCTTTATACATCAATGAAACTTCATAACAATGCATTGACCAACCATGGTGCACATCATGAAGCACTACCCCGCTTTATTAAATCTGCTTCAGCCAATGCCTTTATACATCAATGAAACTTCATAACAATGCATTGACCAACCATGGTGCACATCATGAAGCACTACCCCGCTTTATTAAATGTGCTTCAGCCAATGCCTTTATACATCAATGAAACTTCATAACAATGCATTGACCAACCATGGCACACATCATGAAGCACTACCCCGCTTTATTAAATGTGCTTCAGCCAATGCCTTTATACATCAATGAAACTTCATAACAATGCATTGACCAACCATGGCACACATCATGAAGCACTACCCCGCTTTATTAAATCTGCTTCAGCCAATGCCTTTATACATCAATGAAACTTCATAACAATGCATTGACCAACCATGGTGCACATCATGAAGCACTACCCCGCTTTATTAAATCTGCTTCAGCCAATGCCTTTATACATCAATGAAACTTCATAACAATGCATTGACCAACCATGGCACACATCATGAAGCACTACCCCGCTTTATTAAATCTGCTTCAGCCAATGCCTTTATACATCAATGAAACTTCATAACAATGCATTGACCAACCATGGCACACATCATGAAGCACTACCCCGCTTTATTAAATGTGCTTCAGCCAATGCCTTTATACATCAATGAAACTTCATAACAATGCATTGACCAACCATGGCACACATCATGAAGCACTACCCCGCTTTATTAAATCTGCTTCAGCCAATGCCTTTATACATCAATGAAACTTCATAACAATGCATTGACCAACCATGGCACACATCATGAAGCACTACCCCGCTTTATTAAATGTGCTTCAGCCAATGCCTTTATACATCAATGAAACTTCATAACAATGCATTGACCAACCATGGCACACATCATGAAGCACTACCCCGCTTTATTAAATCTGCTTCAGCCAATGCCTTTATACATCAATGAAACTTCATAACAATGCATTGACCAACCATGGTGCACATCATGAAGCACTACCCCGCTTTATTAAATGTGCTTCAGCCAATGCCTTTATACATCAATGAAACTTCATAACAATGCATTGACCAACCATGGTGCACATCATGAAGCACTACCCCGCTTTATTAAATCTGCTTCAGCCAATGCCTTTATACATCAATGAAACTTCATAACAATGCATTGACCAACCATGGTGCACATCATGAAGCACTACCCCGCTTTATTAAATCTGCTTCAGCCAATGCCTTTATACATCAATGAAACTTCATAACAATGCATTGACCAACCATGGTGCACATCATGAAGCACTACCCCGCTTTATTAAATGTGCTTCAGCCAATGCCTTTATACATCAATGAAACTTCATAACAATGCATTGACCAACCATGGCACACATCATGAAGCACTACCCCGCTTTATTAAATGTGCTTCAGCCAATGCCTTTATACATCAATGAAACTTCATAACAATGCATTGACCAACCATGGCACACATCATGAAGCACTACCCCGCTTTATTAAATCTGCTTCAGCCAATGCCTTTATACATCAATGAAACTTCATAACAATGCATTGACCAACCATGGTGCACATCATGAAGCACTACCCCGCTTTATTAAATCTGCTTCAGCCAATGCCTTTATACATCAATGAAACTTCATAACAATGCATTGACCAACCATGGCACACATCATGAAGCACTACCCCGCTTTATTAAATCTGCTTCAGCCAATGCCTTTATACATCAATGAAACTTCATAACAATGCATTGACCAACCATGGCACACATCATGAAGCACTACCCCGCTTTATTAAATCTGCTTCAGCCAATGCCTTTATACATCAATGAAACTTCATAACAATGCATTGACCAACCATGGCACACATCATGAAGCACTACCCCGCTTTATTAAATCTGCTTCAGCCAATGCCTTTATACATCAATGAAACTTCATAACAATGCATTGACCAACCATGGCACACATCATGAAGCACTACCCCGCTTTATTAAATCTGCTTCAGCCAATGCCTTTATACATCAATGAAACTTCATAACAATGCATTGACCAACCATGGCACACATCATGAAGCACTACCCCGCTTTATTAAATCTGCTTCAGCCAATGCCTTTATACATCAATGAAACTTCATAACAATGCATTGACCAACCATGGCACACATCATGAAGCACTACCCCGCTTTATTAAATCTGCTTCAGCCAATGCCTTTATACATCAATGAAACTTCATAACAATGCATTGACCAACCATGGCACACATCATGAAGCACTACCCCGCTTTATTAAATCTGCTTCAGCCAATGCCTTTATACATCAATGAAACTTCATAACAATGCATTGACCAACCATGGCACACATCATGAAGCACTACCCCGCTTTATTAAATCTGCTTCAGCCAATGCCTTTATACATCAATGAAACTTCATAACAATGCATTGACCAACCATGGCACACATCATGAAGCACTACCCCGCTTTATTAAATCTGCTTCAGCCAATGCCTTTATACATCAATGAAACTTCATAACAATGCATTGACCAACCATGGCACACATCATGAAGCACTACCCCGCTTTATTAAATCTGCTTCAGCCAATGCCTTTATACATCAATGAAACTTCATAACAATGCATTGACCAACCATGGCTGCACATCATGAAGCACTACCCCGCTTTATTAAATCTGCTTCAGCCAATGCCTTTATACATCAATGAAACTTCATAACAAAGCATTGACCAACCATGGCACACATCATGAAGCACTACCCCGCTTTATTAAATCTGCTTCAGCCAATGCCTTTATACATCAATGAAACTTCATAACAATGCATTGACCAACCATGGCACACATCATGAAGCACTACCCCGCTTTATTAAATGTGCTTCAGCCAATGCCTTTATACATCAATGAAACTTCATAACAATGCATTGACCAACCATGGCACACATCATGAAGCACTACCCCGCTTTATTAAATGCTGCTTCAGCCAATGCCTTTATACATCAATGAAACTTCATAACAATGCATTGACCAACCATGGTGCACACATCATGAAGCACTACCCCGCTTTATTAAATCTGCTTCAGCCAATGCCTTTATACATCAATGAAACTTCATAACAATGCATTGACCAACCATGGCACACATCATGAAGCACTACCCCGCTTTATTAAATCTGCTTCAGCCAATGCCTTTATACATCAATGAAACTTCATAACAATGCATTGACCAACCATGGCACACATCATGAAGCACTACCCCGCTTTATTAAATGTGCTTCAGCCAATGCCTTTATACATCAATGAAACTTCATAACAATGCATTGACCAACCATGGCACACATCATGAAGCACTACCCCGCTTTATTAAATCTGCTTCAGCCAATGCCTTTATACATCAATGAAACTTCATAACAATGCATTGACCAACCATGGCACACATCATGAAGCACTACCCCGCTTTATTAAATGTGCTTCAGCCAATGCCTTTATACATCAATGAAACTTCATAACAATGCATTGACCAACCATGGTGCACATCATGAAGCACTACCCC
>OX104117.1:6606862-6655790 GCA_944474755.1 Limnoperna fortunei | reverse complement strand
GTGCACATCATGAAGCACTACCCCGCTTTATTAAATCTGCTTCAGCCAATGCCTTTATACATCAATGAAACTTCATAACAATGCATTGACCAACCATGGTGCACATCATGAAGCACTACCCCGCTTTATTAAATGTGCTTCAGCCAATGCCTTTATACATCAATGAAACTTCATAACAATGCATTGACCAACCATGGTGCACATCATGAAGCACTACCCCGCTTTATTAAATGTGCTTCAGCCAATGCCTTTATACATCAATGAAACTTCATAACAATGCATTGACCAACCATGGCACACATCATGAAGCACTACCCGCTTTATTAAATGTGCTTCAGCCAATGCCTTTATACATCAATGAAACTTCATAACAATGCATTGACCAACCATGGTGCCACATCATGAAGCACTACCCCGCTTTATTAAATCTGCTTCAGCCAATGCCTTTATACATCAATGAAACTTCATAAAAATGCATTGACCAACCATGGTGCACATCATGAAGCACTACCCCGCTTTATTAAATCTGCTTCAGCCAATGCCTTTATACATCAATGAAACTTCATAACAATGCATTGACCAACCATGGTGCACATCATGAAGCACTACCCCGCTTTATTAAATGTGCTTCAGCCAATGCCTTTATACATCAATGAAACTTCATAACAATGCATTGACCAACCATGGCACACATCATGAAGCACTACCCCGCTTTATTAAATGTGCTTCTGCCAATGCCTTTATACATCAATGAAACTTCATAACAATGCATTGACCAACCATGGTGCACATCATGAAGCACTACCCCGCTTTATTAAATGTGCTTCAGCCAATGCCTTTATACATCAATGAAACTTCATAACAATGCATTGACCAACCATGGCACACATCATGAAGCACTACCCCGCTTTATTAAATGTGCTTCAGCCAATGCCTTTATACATCAATGAAACTTCATAACAATGCATTGACCACCATGGCACACATCATGAAGCACTACCCCGCTTTATTAAATGTGCTTCAGCCAATGCCTTTATACATCAATGAAACTTCATAACAATGCATTGACCAACCATGCACACATCATGAAGCACTACCCCGCTTTATTAAATGTGCTTCAGCCAATGCCTTTATACATCAATGAAACTTCATAACAATGCATTGACCAACCATGGTGCACATCATGGAGCACTACCCCGCTTTATTAAATCTGCTTCAGCCAATGCCTTTATACATCAATGAAACTTCATAAAAATGCATTGACCAACCATGGTGCACATCATGAAGCACTATACCCCGCTTCATTAAATCTGCTTCAGCCAATGCCTTTATACATCAATGAAACTTCATAACAATGCATTGACCAACCATGGTGCACATCATGAAGCACTACCCCGCTTTATTAAATGTGCTTCAGCCAATGCCTTTATACATCAATGAAACTTCATAACAATGCATTGACCAACCATGGCACACATCATGAAGCACTACCCCGCTTTATTAAATGTGCTTCTGCCAATGCCTTTATACATCAATGAAACTTCATAACAATGCATTGACCAACCATGGTGCACATCATGAAGCACTACCCCGCTTTATTAAATCTGCTTCTGCCAATGCCTTTATACATCAATGAAACTTCATAACAATGCATTGACCAACCATGGTGCACATCATGAAGCACTACCCCGCTTTATTAAATCTGCTTCAGCCAATGCCTTTATACATCAATGAAACTTCATAACAATGCATTGACCAACCATGGCACACATCATGAAGCACTACCCCGCTTTATTAAATCTGCTTCAGCCAATGCCTTTATACATCAATGAAACTTCATAACAATGCATTGACCAACCATGGCACACATCATGAAGCACTACCCGCTTTATTAAATGTGCTTCAGCCAATGCCTTTATACATCAATGAAACTTCATAACAATGCATTGACCAACCATGGCACACATCATGAAGCACTACCCCGCTTTATTAAATGTGCTTCAGCCAATGCCTTTATACATCAATGAAACTTCATAACAATGCATTGACCAACCATGGTGCACATCATGAAGCACTACCCCGCTTTATTAAATGTGCTTCTGCCAATGCCTTTATACATCAATGAAACTTCATAACAATGCATTGACCAACCATGGTGCACATCATGAAGCACTACCCCGCTTTATTAAATCTGCTTCTGCCAATGCCTTTATACATCAATGAAACTTCATAACAATGCATTGACCAACCATGGTGCACATCATGAAGCACTACCCCGCTTTATTAAATGTGCTTCAGCCAATGCCTTTATACATCAATGAAACTTCATAACAATGCATTGACCAACCATGGCACACATCATGAAGCACTACCCCGCTTTATTAAATCTGCTTCAGCCAATGCCTTTATACATCAATGAAACTTCATAACAATGCATTGACCAACCATGGCACACATCATGAAGCACTACCCCGCTTTATTAAATGTGCTTCAGCCAATGCCTTTATACATCAATGAAACTTCATAACAATGCATTGACCAACCATGGCACACATCATGAAGCACTACCCCGCTTTATTAAATGTGCTTCAGCCAATGCCTTTATACATCAATGAAACTTCATAACAATGCATTGACCAACCATGGTGCACATCATGAAGCACTACCCCGCTTTATTAAATCTGCTTCAGCCAATGCCTTTATACATCAATGAAACTTCATAACAATGCATTGACCAACCATGGTGCACATCATGAAGCACTACCCCGCTTTATTAAATCTGCTTCAGCCAATGCCTTTATACATCAATGAAACTTCATAACAATGCATTGACCAACCATGGTGCACATCATGAAGCACTACCCCGCTTTATTAAATGTGCTTCAGCCAATGCCTTTATACATCAATGAAACTTCATAACAATGCATTGACCAACCATGGTGCACATCATGAAGCACTACCCCGCTTTATTAAATCTGCTTCAGCCAATGCCTTTATACATCAATGAAACTTCATAACAATGCATTGACCAACCATGGTGCACATCATGAAGCACTACCCCGCTTTATTAAATCTGCTTCAGCCAATGCCTTTATACATCAATGAAACTTCATAACAATGCATTGACCAACCATGGTGCACATCATGAAGCACTACCCCGCTTTATTAAATCTGCTTCAGCCAATGCCTTTATACATCAATGAAACTTCATAACAATGCATTGACCAACCATGGTGCACATCATGAAGCACTACCCCGCTTTATTAAATCTGCTTCAGCCAATGCCTTTATACATCAATGAAACTTCATAACAATGCATTGACCAACCATGGCACACATCATGAAGCACTACCCCGCTTTATTAAATGTGCTTCAGCCAATGCCTTTATACATCAATGAAACTTCATAACAATGCATTGACCAACCATGGTGCACATCATGAAGCACTACCCCGCTTTATTAAATGTGCTTCAGCCAATGCCTTTATACATCAATGAAACTTCATAACAATGCATTGACCAACCATGGCACACATCATGAAGCACTACCCCGCTTTATTAAATGTGCTTCAGCCAATGCCTTTATACATCAATGAAACTTCATAAAAATGCATTGACCAACCATGGTGCACATCATGAAGCACTACCCCGCTTTATTAAATCTGCTTCAGCCAATGCCTTTATACATCAATGAAACTTCATAACAATGCATTGACCAACCATGGTGCACATCATGAAGCACTACCCCGCTTTATTAAATGTGCTTCAGCCAATGCCTTTATACATCAATGAAACTTCATAACAATGCATTGACCAACCATGGTGCACATCATGAAGCACTACCCCGCTTTATTAAATCTGCTTCAGCCAATGCCTTTATACATCAATGAAACTTCATAACAATGCATTGACCAACCATGGCACACATCATGAAGCACTACCCCGCTTTATTAAATGTGCTTCAGCCAATGCCTTTATACATCAATGAAACTTCATAACAATGCATTGACCAACCATGGTGCACATCATGAAGCACTACCCCGCTTTATTAAATGTGCTTCAGCCAATGCCTTTATACATCAATGAAACTTCATAAAAATGCATTGACCAACCATGGTGCACATCATGAAGCACTACCCCGCTTTATTAAATGTGCTTCAGCCAATGCCTTTATACATCAATGAAACTTCATAACAATGCATTGACCAACCATGGCACACATCATGAAGCACTACCCCGCTTTATTAAATCTGCTTCAGCCAATGCCTTTATACATCAATGAAACTTCATAACAATGCATTGACCAACCATGGTGCACATCATGAAGCACTACCCCGCTTTATTAAATGTGCTTCAGCCAATGCCTTTATACATCAATGAAACTTCATAAAAATGCATTGACCAACCATGGCACACATCATGAAGCACTACCCCGCTTTATTAAATCTGCTTCAGCCAATGCCTTTATACATCAATGAAACTTCATAACAATGCATTGACCAACCATGGTGCACATCATGAAGCACTACCCCGCTTTATTAAATGTGCTTCAGCCAATGCCTTTATACATCAATGAAACTTCATAACAATGCATTGACCAACCATGGCACACATCATGAAGCACTACCCCGCTTTATTAAATCTGCTTCAGCCAATGCCTTTATACATCAATGAAACTTCATAACAATGCATTGACCAACCATGGTGCACATCATGAAGCACTACCCCGCTTTATTAAATCTGCTTCAGCCAATGCCTTTATACATCAATGAAACTTCATAAAAATGCATTTACTTATACACAATCTTTTGTAGTATTGAAAGAATTCATTTGAATACTAAACTGCTGTATTTTAGGTGAGTGTATTACAGAATTGCAGACCATCTTCTAAAGCTTGGAGGGCATCAAGAACCCATACAATATTTTTAGGATTTCTTTTCTTCTTCTTTTTGTTCATGACTGTGGCAGTTGCTGTTGGAATTGTAACGTAAGTATACATGTACATCACAAATAAGTAGAGTACTCAGTACTTGTAATTTTAACATAAGTATACATAGAATGCCAAGGTAGATAAATCTCAGAAAGAATGCATTATAAATCCTTTTTTTGTGAAGTTTTGAAACTAGTAATTTAAATTATATTTAAACATTAAATTTACTATTGAATAAATGAATTCCATATTCCATTTAATCATAGAATTGGGAACAACTTATGGCAGATAAAATATAATGTGGGAGTTCTGTAATTAGGGAGTTGGTCATTTATAGGTTAAAGCCAAGTGATGACTGTGGGCCATTTAAAGGACAGTCTAAAGCCTATGATGTAGTTCTCACATTAATAGACGGTTGGAGAAATGACTACACAGTACTGCACCAAATCATCAAGTTTGTAACATCACCTGTAATAACAGCAGGATTTTTAATTATACTTTGGTAAGAACTAGTTGTTTTTGTGTAATCTGAAGTTCTCACTAGGTACTCCAACTTACTGAACACCATGATATGTGTTTCTGTGTAAGTTCTCACTATACTAAATGCCAAACCCCCTTGGAAAAAATTTTTTGCTTGCATTTTTTTATTATTTTATATTTTACCTTTTAATTACGAAAATTCAGTAGAAAAAATGTAGATTAGATAACCTGTCCATGTTTTATAATATGCCTTGGTGTTTAGTGTTTTAAATCGTTCTTGACTTTTGCTACGGGAATTTTACATAATAAGTCAGCAGTTTTTGTTTCTAAAGGGACCTTACGATGTTTACAAATATTCTTCTGCTGTCGTGAATTTCAATGGTATTCAGAAAAACCGTGAGACTTTTCCCGCCTATACTGCAGATGACATCACCCAAAGGATTTCGAGTTGACAACAATTGATTGTTCCTAAAGTACACTTCTGTTCTAATTAGGGTCAAATTTTAGTATGGAAAATGGCCCTTTCAAAATTTAAAAACTGCCATATTTTAAAACGCTGAATATCTTGAGGAAATAATTATTGATTTCAAAAAGTACCCTTCTTGATCTACAAAAGGAGCATAAGCTGAACCATACGTGGTAAGCAGTTTTCATTTTTCAAGAAAAAAACCCTCTCCACAATACGTCAACACAGTATAAGTACTCCAACTTAATCCCACAAAACACTGTGAGATGCTTTATAGTGGCATTACCTCAAGTATCCTGTCTCTTTGGAGCATCACTTTCTTTTCACAAGTTGGAATATGATACTATGATTGATTTGTCAGTCTCAGTATATAATATGCTGTCAATTTTGCTTGAATGACAGAATGTTTTACGGCCTAGCTTCTAGGGTGTCTTTTGTTGTTTTCTTTATTTTCAACACTCTTTAATCTATTCTGTATTTTTCAACCTGTTGTTTAAACCTGTCCAAATATTAATAGCAGGTTAAGTCAGTTTCCCTCTAAGCACTTTACGAGTGTGAGCTGAATATTTAAATTGCAACTATCCAAAATATAGCTAAACAA
Organism: Limnoperna fortunei; assembly: GCA_944474755.1. Taxonomy (NCBI): domain Eukaryota; kingdom Metazoa; phylum Mollusca; class Bivalvia; order Mytilida; family Modiolidae; genus Limnoperna; species Limnoperna fortunei. The sequence goes on along the minus strand of OX104117.1, from coordinate 6,649,314 downwards.
TGTTTATGAATATTTTTTACAGTGTTGTAAATTTGACATATTACTTTTTTCAGTGTTGGAACCTATTATATGAGGATAGTAATGGTAGGTCACAAGGAGATGGTTCATTTACTGAGACATCAACTAACTATGGTAAGAAACTATTAATGTATATTTGTGTTGCAATCTTAATTGACAAGGATGGTCAGTTTTCTTACCAAAGGTCTAGGGTTTTCTCCATGTGCTCTGGCATTACTGACATTACTGAAAGTGGCTTTTATACACCATCTAAACAAACAAACATATTGGTCAAACTTGCACTGGTTCATTTTTAGACATCAACTAACTATGATATGAAACTATTCATTCATATTTGTCAAACTTTTACAATTTACAAAAACTATAATCTATGAAATTAAAGACGAACACCATTAAATTTAAAAAACTATTAGTTCAGTTTTAATATTTCAATAGATTTTTTTATAAAATGGTTGGGATTTAATGCAAGTAAAGAATTAAATCCATATTGTGAGATCAACACACCTGCCATAAGGGAATGATAGTGAATCCTATGGCTGTTTGTATGTTTCACTATTTCTATTGAAGTTACTGTATTTTAAAACAAAAATACTTACAAAGTTTATATAAGTCATAACAATTTAAATTTTTGTACTTTTTTTGAAAATTTAGGAAGGCAAAGATAAAGCATATTTGTTGAAAAAACTTCAAAAAGTAAGAGCAAAAAAGAAAGAAAAACAGACTCATATGTCACAGGGTGGCCGTCTGCTACCTGGTAATACAGCTCTAAGAGAAACAACGGAAGAAGGTAAAATAGTAATTTACTTATATTTTCTTGATTATAATTAATATACATCAGTTTTATATTTACAGATTAGTATTTTAGAATACTTTAATTTATATTCACTACATATTTTCACTTCTTTAATTACCAAATTTGTCTTCAGTTCATATTTTCATGTATATTATTTGTCTTTGTAATGAAATATGAGAAAGTTTAAGATTTATGCCCTATACTGATGAGTTCTGTTTACAAAGAAATTTATTAAGTAAAAGCACAGGAAATGTTTATACTAAATGTGAAAAAGTTTACAATTTTTGTTACCAGCATCTGATTGGTCCATTCTGATGTAGGATTTTTTTTTACTGTACTGACATTTGTGTGTCTCTACACCCTTGGTAAATATTAATCAAATAGGTTAACAAACCCATTTTTCCTCAAAACCCCAATTCACTAAAACTCACAAGATCAACAGCTGGAAACCTTTTGTGAAATTTATATTTACAAATACGGCAGTCAGCATATTTTTTGAAAGGACACACTATGAGAAATAGCGCCACTCAAGAAGCATCTTTGGTCTGTTTTTATTTGCTCTGTTGAATAAAACAATTATGGCCTCCTTAGTTGGTGGACGTTTACAATTGTCCATCTAAATCCCTCAAGAGAAAGATTATCCTTGCAAGTTGACAATTCTGGATGTTAACATCTTTTTTGTTAATCTCTTGAAACAACAATTCTGTAATGTTATCTGCCCGTTGTATAAAAAAAAAACAAAACGCAAGTTTCTTAGGGTAAAATTTATAGTTTTATTGGATGTAGCATGTCCTGTCTCTCTACATCTATTTACAATATTATATACTATTAAGATGTTACATAGACATATTTTATCTTTCTTTGGAGATAATTTTTCATATTTGATCTTCTGTCATATTAAACGTTTGCACCATTGTCTTTCCTTCTTCTTCCAGAGTATCTAACGAAGTAGAATTAACATAGAGATTTGTGTCAGTATACAAACCAAGGTGTTTTGTTATGTACATGCAATCTATAGTAACTTACTTGTCAACTTCCAGATTAATGTTACTATTATTAGACTACTGCTTTGTCTGATTCCATAAAGAACATTTTCTTTTCTATATTTAACTTTTTAAACTGGGACCCTAATATATTCATTTTGTGGTCACCATGTATTTTTTCAAACATAACAAACATTTTGAACACTTCTGAATATTGATTTTACTGTTCCATTAAATTTTTTATGCCACTAAAGAATTTAACTGAAAACAAATAAATATCAAGATATTTTAAAGTAAATATGTAATTTAATTTGAACAAAGAGTTACAGTTTTTTGACAAATCTTAAATATATAACAGTTTTATATATTCTAGTAATGTATGTAAATTGTATGCTTTTTGGAAGTTTGTTGAATTGAACTGATCAATTTATTTCTAAATAACAAAAGATACTTCTGATTTTTAAAACTTTTTAAATATAATTTTGTACACTAAAAATTTGTTCTAATTTTGCAAAATAACAAACATTTTATGTTGTTTTTCTCACTTAAAGTATGCAATATGTTGTTACTTTGGAGCTTTTTTACAAACTATTATAAATACTCTCTTGGCAATGTGTGACTAGATATTTTTAGTATATATAAAATAATAAGCAACTCTCAAGCTACTACTTTGAATTCAAGAGAAGGAAGTTGACAGGTATTTGTAGATCAGCTGCTGGTTGAATGTGGTTTGCTTTACAGGTACAGACGAATTGACCATGCGTTGTTGTGTAGAATTTTATATATATATTATTATCCACAATCCTTGGAGAGTATTTGACATGTTTGTTCTGTTAAATTGTAGACATCTTGCCTATAATTTTTTTTATATTTTAAACAAATAGTGACAGTTGACTTCTTTTCATATGTAGACATGTGGATTTAACTTCATACCTGTACACATTATTAGGATATAATTTCCATGTGTTCTCAAATTTTTATAGCAAAATCAATGTTCCATTGAAACTTAGCATACCCTATTGAGAACATGTTGCTGTTAAATTTGGAAAATCATGATAATTAGGGTGGTGTTTGATTTTCTGTGTGAATAAATAACAGATGGAGTAATTCTGAAACTTCACATATTGTAGGGTTACCAGTATATTTTATGCTTCCTTAAGGTGACCTTTCTTCATGTGAATTGAATTTTAATGGCTGCAGTAAAAAGTTTCCATGGCAAATTAAAGCAGGCATACTTGGTAGAAGGGGATGGGGGTAACCATGAACCAACCCTACATAAATAACTGGTTAGGTTAGGTTATAAAACCTGGTTTTTATTATATTGGGCTGCAGAGTAAATGTACGTCATTAAGCTGGCACTGCTTCAGCTATATATGTTATTTCAATTATTTGTCTATATATATATTGTACCATAGGTTGCATGTTTCAGATGCTTAAAACATATTACCAAAAAATGCCTGGTACGATTGCATGTGGGTGACAAGATTTATAAAATTTTTATAAACTTTGCTTGCATGTTGGAGACAGCTTCAGAAAATATTTATATATTATTTATAGTAGATCCACAGTAGTTCAGTATGAATATAAATAATTGTTATATTCACTAGTGAACCAGTGTACATTAAAAAACTATAGACTATCATAACCCCATTACCCTTAAATTAAGAGCATTCCCTGTATGATTTAATGTGTAGTTTTTATATTTAATTTTTCAGAATAGGTTCTTGAGGTCGAGGCAACTTGAGGGTAAAATTAAGATGCATTGTTTTGATTTCTTATTGTCTTCAGTGATAATCCTCTATTTTACTGTTTTCTTTGTTTTAGCATGTGTATTTGTATTGTTTATTTTAGTCAGTTTCAGGTCTTCTTTGATATTGTCATAAAACCTGACCCTGTATGAGACAGGGATCTTCTTTCATATTGTCATAAATAACCTGACTCTGTGTATGAAATTGCTTATAATATCCTCTGAATGTAGCTATTAAAGAGACTAGAGAATCTGTCCCACCTTGACAGGGTTTTTCCACCTTTCTTTAACTACTTCAATGAATGTTATTATCACGTATGTATCTGTTCTGTTCTTCCCAGTATGGATGAGTATATTGATACTATGTACATATTCTGAGCCTACAGTTAACCTTTTGCCCTTAAATCAGCATTCTCTTCAATATAACTTTAAAGTTGAACTTTTTATGGTGCTTCCGTCTAGATATAGTTTATTTAGATCATCACCAGATTTTCACGTGGAAGTTTTTTTAAAACATAACAGTGGGGGCCTCGTTTGCCAAATGGTTAAGGTAGTTTATCTACTATTAATCACGTGGTCTGTCAACATTGAAATTGCACGTTCAATTCTCACTGCAGGCAGGATGTACTCGACTGCAATCTTAATTGACAAGGATAACCAGTTTTCCTACCGCAGGTTGGTGGTTTTCTCCGGGTTCTCCGGCTTCCTCCCCAATAAAAACTGCTGAAAAAATGCTTTAAACACCAATAAAACAAACAAACAAACAAACAATTAAAGACAATGAAAGCTCTAACAATGTATAATTATTATGTCTGAATTAATTTATTTTAAACAGTAAGCATTTATATTGTACAAGGTAAAAAAAAATTTTCTTGTGTTTGATTTGAAGTTTTTTATGTGCATGAGTTTATCTTGCCAATCTAATAAAGTACTTACAGAAGCAGTTAGTATTGTGGTTTGTGTATCCTTTCATGAATAAGTAGACTGATAAATAAAATCTCTTGATAGAAATAAGCTTTGTCAGACTCAGAACAAAGCATGTATAAATCATTGATATACGTTGGTTAAGTAGGGTATAAAAAGTGAAACATGGTCTACGGTCATCTGTTGTGAGATTATTATAGGTCCTGCAAAAATCATTCCTGGAAATTAGGTTATTTATATTTTTAGTTAAGCTGACCAATAGTGCCGTAAGCTATTGTTATCAGGTATGGTTTATTGTCGTCCGTAAACAATGCATATATATTAATCAGTTTGGTGATGCGTATTCTTGAGATCATGTGCTTTAAAGATATTATTTTGAAACTATTTGGACTAAAGTTCACATCCACTTCAAAATTGATGCTCACATTTATTTTACTTTCTATTAAAGGTAAAAGGCTGTTTACCAGAAAATTAGCAGAAACAGCATCAGCATCCATGGAAAATTTGGCTGCAAATGGTAACACTAGGAACAGACGACAATTTAATAAAAAGTAATAAAACAATTGTTCATGCTGGATTGTACCTGTATAACAAAAGACATCTTTAAATGTGTGCCTTGTACTATTTACTTGTCAGATTGTATTGGAGTAAATCATATTCTTGTTAGATCTGCTTGACATTGTACACCACACATTTTTACTAATTATATATTTAGCTTACAAAAATGAAATTTTTATATACAAAAAACATGAGACTAGAAAAAAATTTGTGATAGTATGAGTGTTATTGCAGACTCGTGTAGTAAGATCACACACAGAAAATAATAATAATAATAATGATCCATTACTCTTTATGATAATGTATGGTGTTGCGTTATTGATGAAAAATCATTCCAACAAAGTAGTGACATTCCTAGTTTTCTTTTTTGTTTAATTTTTCTCAATCAGGGGCACTATAAGTTATGACATGAAATTGTGATTTTGTATGACACAGTTCTGTTTTTTTATTATAATGTTGTTTTTAAATGAAATCCTTCCTTTGCTCATCTTTGTGTGTATCATCACTGGTTGATGAGGTCACATTTGTTCTTCCCTGACACTGTAATTTATGCAGAAATGTTCTTCCAAATTTTTATTTGTTGGGTTTTTTTTTTACAAATTTGACATGGTAGCCAGGGATTAATTATGCTAAGATAAATTTCAAAGGTTTTTTTTTCACTATGCCTTAATGTGTTTCATGACATTAGAAGTTGCCATTTGAAAACTGGCTTTATGTACATTTTGTACTTATAAAACAAACATTATGACCACCAATTTATGTTCACATTAAAAAATTCTAAAATACTACTAAACTGAGGAAAATAAACTGAGTCTGTGTCAGTAAAACCTAAAACTTACATGGTACTTGTTTCTTGTACAGGTTTAACTTTGTTTAAACTTTCAACAAGTTCATATAACGTACATGTATAATAAAAAATTAGTAAATTGTTATATGGCTCAAATCCCAGCTGGAGATTTTTTTTTTTAAAACAACAAATATAAAGTCCAGTTGTGATTTTATTCTTTTGTTGAAATCAATGGTTTTCTTCATATTACATAAAGACCATAATCAAATCTGCTATAAGATCGAAAAATGTGCCTTTTTTTATTTATATCAGTTGTATTTATCCTGCAATCAAGTGAAAAGATAGCATGTCACTCTAGTTATTTCTGTTTTCTGGTACCCAGTTGGAATTTTAATTGTACTAGATTGTACCAGTCATACCTGATTCGTTTCAAAGGAATTTTAAATTTGAATAGTAATTGCAGGATAAGTATAATGAACTGGTATAAAACTATGTGTTCAGTACTGAACCACTAAACAAATATTTGTATCTTTATTATTAACAAAATTAATATTTATACATATAATAAATTACCTCGGTGATTATAGTAATTTTATATAATTTATAATGTTTTAGCTTTATACAGATAAATTCTATATTATCCAATAATTTTAACTGGTTCATTGCTGTATATTCCATGTTGTATCTATGCAAATTCTTTGGGTTTTTTTTTATAATTTTATTACTTTGAAAGGGCATTGATGGTTAACTGATTTGGTCAAGTTTACTAACTATATTTTGGAATGAAGGGTGCTATAATTTGACTTAGAACAAGATCGGCATTATTGAATAACACACATTTAAATTGTATATAGGTTATCAAAGACTTTGTATGTATTATATACCATCTAGTATATGAGAGGATGCAAAAGTGAACCAGGTTTGTAAAGGGGGACAACGTAATCGAAAAAAAAAATCAGTGAAATTTTATATAATTATAGTCTTGTCCGTATGTCAGTCTTGTTTACTTGGTCCATTAAACTACACAAGACTATAACTGTTTTATTATATAATTCTAACATAATGAAAAGTAAAAATGAGCCACGAACTTAATCAGAAAAACAGAAATAGAAGCTAGTCGTATATGAAATATGAAATCTTTTTTCTGAACATTCTTGTAAATGACAATCAGATTTTAACCTATGGAATAATGGTTGAAATATAATCATTTAATAGTTTTTTGATTCCAGATTATGTATTGATGTTCATTTATAATAACAACAGTAAATGAAAACTGTTCAAATTATATGACCCACAATATATAACCCCTAACTTCCTGGTGATTTAACTTTAATGACCAGTTGAAAAGCTTTTTGAATTGTTGTTAATGTGACTTTCACTTGCCTTAATCTACCATTAGAAGACAATCAACAGTCTTTAGTTTTATACATTTTTTGTATAATTCCCAGTTGTTGCTATGCATAATTACAATATGTCACCTTTGTCATCCATCATCATTTATTTATCTATGATTTTAACTAGTGATTTGTAAGGACATAGACATGCATTTGATATAATAATTGTAAGTCTTGAAACTACCTACAATGTATGTTATGATGGATTGTATTTATTTTGGTTAGTTATTTAATACATTTAAACTGATCTCCTTCAAAACCTTTTTTAAGCATGGGTTATGTTTGTTATATTAACCCACTGTAACTTTTAAGGTATTATAAAAAAAACACACCTGATCAAGCAGCAGTCTAAGTTGTTGAAATACTTGTTGTCTTTGAATCAAAAGATTATTTTGTTAAAAACTATTGTTGTCCATGTAGGCTATTTATTGGAATAGAATTTATGTATTTTAAAAAATAGCCATTATCAATCTATGTTTTACTGGCTCTGTTTTTTATGTTACTAGCAAATCACAATTTAGAACATTAAAACCACAGATAAATGTTTGCAACATGTCAGCTATATAACATTATCTTTTTATTTTAAGTATTTAAACAGGTACTATTTTGTGGTAAAGTGTTAATAATGAAAACTTAACCCAAGTTTTCCAGTTGTTGGGTTATATATGTTCCATTTGGTGCCTTAAATTAAATCAAATACCAGTAGAATTTGTAAATATGGCATGCTAAATTATTTCAGTAAAAAAGAAATAATCAGCACAACAGATGAAAAAGAAGTTTCAAAAGAAAAAGTGTAGCCCATTATTTGTATCTTACTGGGGGTTTTAGAGAACTTATACATGTAACATTATTGAGCATCATTTGTGACAATTTATTGCAGAGGCCAGGACTTCTTTGTTAAATTAATTTATAATTTATGATTTTATTGTTGTAAATTATATGGTTTTAGATAGCAAACAATCAAACATAAAGCACTCTTATTTTTACATTATGCAAATGTTTTATGTCTTATTACTGTAAGAATTCTTTAAAAAAGAAATTTATTTTATATGTAAGTAAATATAGGATTTGTAACATTATATGCAACAAACTTCTCATATAAATGCTAGTTTTTGTTAAATACTGTGTTTCTGATTTCCAAAGTCTACTTTTCCAAAAAGGATAGTTTTCAATAAATCTCTGCCTCCATAGAAACTTCTAATCAGCACAATCCTGTCTGATCCCCAAGCTGAAGATAAAGTTATATGAGTACTTATATGAAGTGTGTTAGTATTACAAGGTATTTATCATATGGGTCATGTGAGCTATTGCCATCACTTGGTTTCCATCGTCTTCTGTCGTAGTTAACTTTTCTTTAGAATCTTCTCCTCCAAAACCACTGAAGGGATTGCTTTGAAACTTTCACATATCATCAGTAAAATGTCCTTTACCAAGTTTTCACAAATTATCGCTGCAGACCAATCAACATGGCCAACTCTGCTAAAAATAGAACGGGGGGGGGGGGGGGGGGGGTCAAAATACAGTTTTTGCCTTACTGTTCAAAAAGTTTAACTGATACTGGAAAAATTGAAGAGACCTTCCTTCTTCATCATCAAAAGCGCTACTAAAGTCTACATTGAGTAGAAGTTGTGTGACAACCATGATTATTTTTGCCATTTTGTCCTCAAAATCTTGAAAATTATTAGCATTAGAGTTAAAGTTAGCATAAATTGTTAAAAAGAGCTACAAAAATAACTTCAGGGTCAAGATTGTTTGACAAACCACTTAGGAGTTATTACCCTTTGAATTTTTTTTATCAGTTTTAATTGATTTTTAAAAATCTTCTCTGAATCAACTGTCAGGACTGCTTTGCAATTTTGTACACATCATCAGTCAAATGTCCTCTACCACAAACCATGACTGCCTATTATAATATATATAACTTTTGGCTTATAGTTAAAAAAATATAACAGATACAGGAAATCTGAAGTGTGCCTGCTTCTTCAACATTACAAACTCTACAATATTATCAAATGAGGTGACGATGCTTTATACAATGCTTTATAGGAGTTATTTTCCCTAAATCGTCAAAATTGTTGGTTTTTGTTATATTTCCTCAATATCTTGAAAACTGAGAAAGTCTTTTCATTGAGAACTATTCAGCTCTTCAGTAATCAGTAATTAGTCCATTCGTGAGCCAATAATTAGCAATACATTTACAAACAATCTGTTATTGGCTTATTGTTCCATGTATGTTGTCCAATGATTTTATGTTAATTTAAAAATTACACTGGAATAACTGTTATTCCATCAATTTCTTCGATCATAGTCTTGATTCATAATGTGCAATAAATTACAATAATGACTAACTTGTGATTGAAGAACGTAGATCTGATATACAGTAATGTGTTTTAAAAGGTGTCAGTATATACTGTTTCTGATTAATTATAGTAATTACAATTATATCAGCCTTGTAGTAAATAGAGAATTTTTAATTGATATGATTATTGCAAGGCATTTGTTTTGATTTCTTGTCTAGCTGTTTTAGATTTCCATATTTTTAATGACAATAAAACTCGCTGAAGTTTGGTAACAGACAAAGGTTGGCTATTTTTAATAAATTTCGTCAATTGTTTTGATACTATTATGTTTTAATAAGAATGTTGAACAATACAAATCAATGATAATCTTCGACTAGCCTACATGTATATATATTTATTGTTTTTTCCTATATATGCATAATTTAATATTGTTATATTTGTTTAATATTAATAAAAATTTAATTACTGAACTGTTCGCTTTTGTTGAAGGACAGTAATTTTTAATCAATCTATTTTTGGTGGGATAAGTAACATGCGCACAAACAATTTTTGGATTTAATTGATTTACAAAATAAGTCTCAGTTGATGGTTTAAAGGATTCTGCGAGACCATATTTACATGTTTACAGGCTTATTTGAGCCCTGATCACTGGCAGGAAAACTGGCTAACCTTGTTAATTAAGGTCCAAGTCGAGCATACCGTGATTTAAGCTTGGCTCGAACTCTCGTTAATAGTACATGTAAACCCATCTCGTATCCACAATGCCAAATCAGTAGTCGATAATTAATCTTAAATCTCGACCAATGGTTTGCTGTCATACAATTGATATACTACTCTAATTAATAATACGACACACAGTACTAACAGTTTGCTATACATCATTATACAAAATGAAAACTTTGGGGAAATACTTCTTGCTTGGTTACTTACAGATTTGTACGTTTGATGTAAATTTTAACATTTCTTACACTTAATGTGTTATGATTGGGGGAGAGTTCTCAAATCTTGTCAGAAACCAAATCAGAAATGAACTTATTTTGAATTGTAAGAGTGTTGATAAGATGTTATTGCAGACAAGGCTTCTAACAACATCGTGTTCACACTACTTTGAATGCTTCATTTAAGAGCTATGTATCAAGTAATTCCACATACAAACGTAGCAAAGATGAAATCTTGGGTAACCCAAAAGTCCATCATGCCTAACAAGGAAAGTTACATAGCCGGCTCATCTACGTGGTCTACCAACGAGTGGTCAATACGGTTCACTTATATATTGTCTCTTCTTTAAAAGAATGATAAAATACTGTGTAATATATATCATATGTGGATTCTTAAACATTCTAAAGAGCTTTAAGACAATTTAAAATAGATCTTAATACCACCTTGCCGACAAATATATAGTTTTAGGTTACAACAATAGCTTTTTTCTACTAAAGAATTTAAAGGCAAATTATGCTATAGTGACGAACAAGTTTATCGATTGCTATATTTTCTTATCGACAACACATTTATAACTTTTGGAGGATGTTTTTCTCTGAAGGTAATCGTAATTTCAATTGGTACAAACTGTGTCTGCTTCTCGCTGGTTGTTATTGTATTCGTATCAAACTTAATTTCTTCAACGTCTTATTAAAAACAAGAAGATAGCAGAAGCTAGGTCCTTTAATTTAACGTACAAATATATTGATGATGTCCTTTCAGCTCAACACTCAACTTGCAGAGTGGCTTCCGTTTATATATACTGTAGAACTGGGAAGAAAGAGAGAAACGGCTTAATTTTCATTATTTGTAGCCTTGAGTATGATACCAGTGGTCACCTCAGCATAAGAATTTACGACGAATGAGACGGTTATAATTTCAAAATTATACTGATTTTGCAAACTTTACCAATTTATGAGGGATAGACTTATAAACCAAGGTTGCACTTTAATAAGATTAACTATAGATGGCATTTATTTGTTGTAAAATATTCTCGCTTGAAAAAATGATTGCAAAAAGTTTTCACAATTCAGCACAATTGAAATGCCATAAAACTTGGTTTAATCCACCAATTATTTTGCAATTCCTGTACCAAGTCAGACCAGTGGAATAGTTGATATATTTTTGGTTGTTGGTTTTAAGGTTTGCCGGTTTCCTCGATTGTAATTGTGGAATGTCTTTTTTTTTGACACTTTCCTTGGTGGTCTGTATTTTGTATTCTTTTACCTTTATTCATTTTCAAGATGGTACATATTCTACTTGCAACCATATAAAGTGTTGGATTGAATATATTCCAGGGTGCCGTTTCATAAAGCGATCGCTAATTAACGTGCTCGTTATCCCATGCAATTTAAATGGGATAGCGTGCACGTTAAGCTAACGATCGCTTTATGAAACGGCACCCTGGTCCTATATTTTGGCTAGATTTTGTTCATTGGGTATATTCGTTCCGTGATAATATGTGTTTCTAATTGGGGCGATCAATTTCAATAAGTTACAATAAACCAATAATTTGTTTACAATACACTCGGAAATTTTTGAGCTAAAGATATTAATCAGAAGAAAATACACGAATGCATCTGATTTGGATGTTGGGGTTCTAAAAATAGCAAAATTTCAAAATATTAACAGACCTTTTGTTCGTTTTATTCAGTGTCGATTTTTTCACCCAAAATTTTTGGTCATTTTTGTCGCACGACATATATTTTCCTATTTGTTAATAATTTAGCCTAACATTTTAACTTGCACAAGTAACTGCTTTTAGAGGTTTAAATTGAGAGGATATTATTTATGTGGTTTATTGTATTGTATTGTATTGGGGCTGCACGGTTGGTCTGTCTTGGACATTTTTAGACATGTTTAGTTTAGCTGTTTTTAAGGTGTTCATTAGATTAGTTAAAAGAAATCTTAAACAAAAGAAAACACCTACATATTTAATTTTTAGATCTCCCAATAAGCCAATATGTAGATGGAAAAAGAACATAGTAACTCTAATTTGGCAAATCTACTGACAAAATATTAAAAACTTAAGCACCAATTAACGATTATTAAATATATGAAAAAAATAAATAAACAATATTTTCTCCAAATACAATTGTTGAAATACATTGTTACCACAAGTAAAGATAACATTAAAACAGTTAATCATTGTGGGTTTTTTTTAATTTGGACGAATCTGATTATTATGTAACCAATCATAAAATCCACAACAGAACAATAAGAATCTTGGAAGGAAACATTTAGAAAGTAATTATAAATTTATTTAATTAATTCTCATCCAGAAATAGAGCTGAAAAATTGCAAATTAGTGTCTATTTGTTCTATGTTTTTTTTATTTAAAACAAAACAGAAAAACAAATAAGTAAAATGCCATACAAATATATTGGCACAATACCTACACCTAAACTTATTGCTCATTTAATACCTTCTGTAAATGAAATATTACATTTGCAATATTTTCAAAAATACAGAAAAGGAGTGACAGTAGTTTATAAATTACAAAAGCAAGACAGTAAATTGGAAAAAATATCAATTGTCTAAACGTCAAAATGAGATTAAAATAAAAGAATTCTGTGAAAATATTCTATGCATCAAATAGACACATAGCTTGTCAGTCGGCATGATATAAATCACAAATAATCCGGTAGTTTAAAAATAGTGATATTAAATTTGTCAATAACGAAAACGATGTTTTGATAATGACAAGAGGTCAATATCAACTCTTTTGAAAGAAAGGTTATGCTACTTCATAGTATATATTATATGTATAGAGAAAAAACAAATCAATGAAAATAAATTATAAAAAGACAATATAACATGGAATGTCTCATATCACAGATTATCCATTGTTGAGAAAAAAATTTTATTATCACAGATTCTCATGCCTCACATTATTCATCAACAATAATGCAGAATATTTTTATTGCACAGATACAAAATATAAGAGTCAAATTAATACATAAAAATGTCTGAAATGATATATTTTGTCATAATTTGTTCAAAATAATAGGTGTGTATTATAAAAAAACCATTTACAGGTAAAGGGAAACAATAGGAGTCAAATCTAATTTCATTTGTAAACATGCAATGGCCAAACAAATACACAAGTCTTGAAACAAATCTGACAATGTTTGGTTAAATAATAAACAGCACTTCGAATTCGCAGCGTAAAATAAATGAGTTTCAAATTCTACACAATTACAGAGAGAATTTTGAACATAGCTTGAACGATATGATTTGAAGTATCACTGCGTTCAAAACTCATACACTTTGTTTGCAACCTCTAAATAACTATTGCCATTAGCAGTTTAATAATTTTTATTTTTGACATTAGCTCCTTAAAAATACTTGTAAGATTTATTAAAACTGTGCAAAAATAAAAGGTGTTTTTAGACAATCTTTGGTAAGATTTTCTTCATATATACCATTACAAAAGTAATTAGATCATACATCTTTGTGAAGACTGTGTCTAATTTATACAGTCATGAAGAAATAATCAAGGGTCTGGACTTAAGTCATGTCTTATACTATCTAAAAAAGATTCTCCGGTCTTTTCCATCTTTTTATTCTGTTCTTCATATAGCTTTCTTTTTTCCTGTAATAAAATAGCATTTATAATTTATACTTAATTTTACATTCTTTATAGCCTTGCATTAACACACAAAATTGGATTCTATGTATATATTTATAAATTATGTGTATATTGAGTTCATATTCACGTGGAATGAGTTTGCATATATTGATGCTATATTGATTACGAAATAAAACAAATCTGTGTAACATTAGGTTAAGGTTTTAAGTTACACGTAAAGGCATTACATGCATTATTACTTATTATAAATCTTTCTTTCTCCACAGAGTTTGTGACATCTACCAACAAAAAACTAAAAAGTAATAAAAAACCCATATTTGATTACTTTTAAAATAGTTTAACTACAATCACAATTTGTAAAATAGTCATATTCCACTAAAGCAACACTTGGCATAAAAATGACCAGCTAGATAACAAGTCAGAACTAAAAATAATCTGAAGTTTTATGTAAGTTAATACAGGAATTGCTGTGAAATGTAATGTGTTTAAAGGTAGGATTTTGGCTGCCCCACTCTTATTAAACATAGCGGATATGTGTTTGTCAGTGATGTCTGGGCATCCTTATTCGTTTGCAGATCAAATAAAAATACTTTTGTTTCCTTAACTTGATGCATGACAAAATTGCTTTAGGTACACAATTCTTATATTCATGTATGTATTGTGTGGTAGACAGATTTATCTGGTTCACAAGGAAATCCTCATTCTACACCCAGATGACGTATTACACACAACCCTCTGTCGGATGAAAGCAACCGATAAGTCAACAGCTTCCCTTTAGCACGACTTTTTTTTTACCTCATGCCATATATATCCAAGTGTTCAACGTTCAGTTTACTAAAGCATTGTCAGTATGGTAACTTAAATTGCTTGCAAGTAGCAGTTGATTTATAGTACTTTGTTGATACCAACGATAGACACATGAGTCATTATTTGCAGTCACGAATATAGTAAATGTAGGGAGAAAATTCAGACCTCTAATTCTTTCTCATGACTAGTGCGTGCTTTTTCATCCTCTGAGTCGCTGTCTCCAGTTGAGGATTCCTGGAATTAAACACATTTCATTCAAAATGCAACAGCTCCATACTCTAGGACATAAATAAGCAACATTTTGCCACAATGAATTTTTAATAAAATATCTTCATATAGCAGTAAGTATAATTCGAAAATCTGCACATGGTTAAGTAACGCTTACACCTGAAAAGGTAACATAAAAAATCTGGGTTTTTTTCAGGAATGTCAACAATTAGTAAAAGCCGTTTTCACTCAAGAACACAAGCTAACCAAAATACAAGGGTGCAATTCTCAAATATACATGACTCCAAAAATTATACTTTAAGTAATATATATGAATAATGTCAGAAATAGTATTAATGCACGATCTAATGTTATATTTATGGAAAATTTAGATGATCGATATCTTGAAGCAACGAATAACTGAATTTTGTTTATTTCTATTTATGCCAATGGCTGCCCAATAATATAACATATCTTTTATTCATATTGCTAATGTAAGCTTTTTGGATGTCCAAGAGCTTTAATGATCAATATCTGAACAATAATGAAGTATTGCTAAATTTCCAAGCATGGGTTTTGCAATCGTCGCTTCAATACTATCAAAATCTTTCAATGGTCATAGATGTTCTAACAAGCATTAATTTTATTTTAAATGTATCAAAAAAACCTTAAAATCGACCCTTTTCAAAGAAACTTTATGTTTCAAATGGGCAGCTGGACAGGGGTGGGTAGGATGGGTAGGGTAACACATTTAAAAACATTAAATAAATAAGAGTCTTTCATATAGAAGATATACCTCAATTACTTCCATTTTAACATTATTTTACAACTTGAAAAGGATAATGTATTAACATATATGCAAGTTGAAGGTAAGTTTCCATTTCAATTTCATACTGTGGCTTCAACCTGAATTACTCTTTGACAATATATCATGTAGTACAGAACTATTACACTTGAAAATATAAAACCGCTCTTAACAAGCGCAAAGTTTTATAAGTCCCCACCTTATTTGCCGTTTTCCAACATCAAATGTATGAGGAAGAACTTCATTAAATATCTGAATTATAAATTTATGAGTCGAAATGCAAACACATTACATGTATGGAGTTAAAAAGTCCATTATATTGAGAAATTGGATGAAAACAAAGTAAATGCAAAATAATGATATGACTGAAATGTATATGAGAAAGTGAAATAATCATTTATATCACATCACCTCATCATCTTTCCACATATCTTTGGTTTCTTGTGCACTGGCATCAATGTCATCACTTCTACAATTACATATAATCCTTTCATACCATAAGCGTCATATTCCGATACATTCTTAAATGTTTCATAGAATTGTATTTTGTTTTTAAGGATTACATACAAATTTACTTTAAAAGGTTTAAAAAATCTTTAAATTAAACTACTGTGACAATAAAACCAATTTTTTTATTTTTATGGAGGCGGAAAACATATACAGTGTTTTATTGTGATCATGCTTATATAAGTTTACAAATCATCACTTATCATTTTAAAACTTCAGAGTTCTTACTTTTCATCATTGGTTCTCATTAATGCAAAGCCACTGCAGGGATCATTCATTTCATCTTCACATGCTTTTAAAAAGTCAGCAACTTTTTTGTGGCCATATTCTTCAGCAACATCCCTTGGGGTGCGTCCCATATCATCCTTTTCGTCCAGTCTTGCTCTGTTGGCAATTAACCACTTTACACACTCGAGATGTCCACTAAAATAAAGTTTTTTTTTTAAATACAAAATGAATGTTACTTACAAAAGTCAAATAAATGATTAAATAAAAAATAAATGAATAAAATATTACCCCTTTGAGGCACTAATTATGGTAAAATAAAAAAGAGAGACAAAAATAGTAATGTTTTTTTCTTATAGAGTTTCTTACCATTTTAATTAAATGGTTGTTAAGCTCTGCTTATAACGACCCAATTGCATATCAACAATACAAGAGCTATGGGTGACCTAAATTTGAATTGGAATGGCTGGTTTTATAAAGACCTATCTTTCTGGAATTAATACATTTGTTTTGTTATATTGATTTAAACTACTGCTAACATTTTTAAAAACATTAACGCAAAAACCAGAATATAAATACATTTCTCTTTTCTAAATTAAATGCTGTTTTTACTTGAAAAAAGTGAGTTATGTTTAATTAATATGGAATTTCGTTCATTGTTGCTCTGTGATTCTGACCCTATAAACTTATGGAAGCTCATTTACAGACCCCATCCTTACCTGGTAAGATGATGAATTCACTAACCCTATCTTAAAGTATTATTTCTATATTTCACCCATGTGCTTGCTAGGGATCAGGTTTTATCCACACAACACATATTTATTTTAACTCCATTAAAATTCAGAAAACATATGAACACATTTGAACATGTTTTCATAAAATGAATTATACAACCATGGTAGAATTTGTTTGCTGTGCACCTATGTAAAAGCAACATTAAATACTTGGCAAATAATGGTATAACATTCAAGGAAATCGTATTCGATAGAAAATTGTTACCACTTACTCCATTGAAGCTAGGTACAGAGGTGTTTTCTGGTCTGCAGATCTACATGTAATAGTTGCTCCTAATGCTGCAAGCACCTGTTTAATATACATAATTAATCACATTTGAAATGGGAAAAAAACCAGGAATTATTTAATTGAAGCTGCGAAATAAGAAGTATTATTAATGTGTAAGATTGTAGTGTAATAATGTAAATAAACTGTATATATTATTTTGTAACATACCATTAAACAGTTAACATGGCCATACATGGCTGCCAGATGCACAGATGTGTATCCTGTGGGTGTTTCTTCATTTAAGCTGGGTCCATTCACTGCTAACCATTTAACAACTTCTAAGTGCCCACCTTTTGTAGCTATATGTAAGGGAGTAAAACCCTTCTCATCTTTAGATCTAGAAAGATATTTTGTATGATATGTCCCAGAGCTTGTTATATACAGACACTCAAACCTAACAACACTTTGGAATCGGATCTTACAGTATATAATTCTTGTAATATCATTTTAACTTTGTGGTATTGAATAGTATTTTTTCTTGGACAAAAAATGTTTAACGAAAAATTATTCTGCACTTCTCCTATTAAAGCATCTGCAATGTATTTACAGAAATATGTTGTTATATACAGTCAGTGCCCGTGTATTGTCTTTTCTTATCCTAAACATTATTGGCATGGGGTAAAGCTTGGTAAACTGAATCCTGGACATCTTCAATCTGACGTCTTAATTAATTCTACCGTGTTACTGAAAAAACAGCCTTACTCGTTGAAAATCCCTAATTGATATTGCTTACGATATCATCTCTGGAAAATAATGCAGTAGTTCCTGTATCCGTTTCAGATCACCAATCCTAGCTGCAGTATGTATTGTTTGTCCTCTTAATACTTTCTTTCTTTCTTCAGCTTCTTCATCTTTTTTCTTTCTATTTTCTTCTTCGACAGCCTCTAAACCAACCTAAGAAATAAAAATAATCATTGGTAGCTACGTCTCATAATACACAGCTTCGAGAGAAAGAACGGTATAAAAACCACCAATCCAACATTTTTGCAATTGTTTCAATTAAATTATATTACTTCAAATATAAATACTTACCATGATCTTCGAAGCAAAAGTGGTTATTATAAACAGCAACATACAGTAACCAAACAAAATATTACACATTTGGTATCAATGTAAATAAAATTGAATCTTTCAGAGTAAAAGTCAATGTCTAAAATTACTGCCATGAAAGTTCTACAATAATCTAAAAGGTTTTCTATGCACAAGGTGTGGATAGCCCAAGAAAGGATTTGGTATAATGTTTTGAAAATATCGATAATTTTTACTATACATCATCTTCATTACTTGAATATTTTAAATTATTTTTATGTGTTTCTGCGCTACTGATGGGTCTTTTTATACGAACGTGCATACGAAGTAGAAAATTGTATAACCTTGGTATCTTAAATGACATTTAATTTGCAACCACTGGATTGATCATTCTGTTGGTGGACTGTAAGTACCCGATAGTACTCCAGTGCTGACAGGAATATCTTTGATTTTTTCGGTGATAAAGTCATAGTCTAAATTTACTACTGAAATTTCTCAAATAATCTTATTTCTAAAGTTTGTTTTAAAATCCTCAGTCGAAATTAGTATAACTTTCCGGAATTTCGATGAATATTTCTATACGACTTCTTACTTATTTGGATTAAAATACCTTTTGGCTTGAGCGACATTGATGGTTGTTGATTAAACAAACGAGCGTCTGGCGCAGGTAACTTGTATAATATTGGTATCTTTGATGGCATTTAATTTTCAAATGCAAATTAATATTCAATCGGTCAAAACAAACGGTTTTGTGCAAAATTTATGATAATTAATAAAAATTCTTATAAACATGCATTTTGTGCCTTCCAACATTTAACATACGATGTGTATCCCTACCTTATAACCATGAATGAATTCCTGTTCTGCTTTTGTAGAGCTGCTTTCTGCTTCTGATGAGGTCGCTACAGAGACATGCTTTGGAGTTGTTATCGTTACCGTTGAGTTATCATCCTGTTGAGGATGCTCAGTTACACGTTCTCTAAATAGAAATTAGTTTGTCATTGTGCTTCATCTGTTAAACAAGAATACATCAGTCTGGAGATTGATAACTAGTTCTTGTCTGGTAAACAAATGTCAGTCTGTGTTAGACTGATAACGTTAACAAAGGTCTCTCTAGGAGATTGACAACCAGTTCCTGCCTTGTTAACAAGTGTCTGTCAGTAATCAGTGTCTCAAATACGATCTAACATTTTCGCTGAGTCATAGGTACTGTTTCCTATTCCTGGGTTTGACTTTTCCCTATACATTACAACGGGTGTATAATAAAGGCAGGAACTGCTTACTATCCAGAGCACCTGAGTGCACCCATGGTTTTTATTGGGTTCGAGTTACTCTCTTTCCGTTTTTGTGTTTTTGGTTTTGGTGTTGCGTTGTGTATATTTGTCTATATCCGGATTTGTACCTGTCCCCTGACTTTTGGCTATTGTTGTTCGTTCGGTCTGTTTCCTTGCTGTTTTTCTTATTACCAGTTTCTATCTGATAAACAAGTGTCTGTCAGCCTTAAAGTTTGATAAGTAGTTCGTGTATTCTTAACAAGAGTCTGTCAGTCGTGGAGTTTAATAACCAGTTCTCGTCTGGTAAACAAGTGCATGTCAATCTTAGATACAGATATTATCTCTTATCTTAGAGATTGATAGCCAGTTTCTGTCTAGTAACCAAGAATCTCACAATCTTGGAGATTCAGTGTATGTCATTCTTGGAAATTGTATTATAATTGGTACGAAAATTTGAAGTTTGCCTATTACCCTCCACCGCCATGAAATTTATGCAAATAAGTATCCCACGAATAACAAAGAATCATTTGAATCTATGCGTGCCATTCATGACGGAACATAATGGTTAACACGCTCCTGTTTGTTATATATTATACATTTATCTGCAATTTAATTCATCAGTAAACATAATATCACGGATATTTGTTAATCAATCATTTTTGAATAAGACAATAATTATGAACATCCATATTATGGTTTAGATTGTATACTACTAAGAAAAATAGCAACGAAAACCGACCGAACAACGAGAGCCAAAAGTCAAGGGACAGTTACAAATCCGGAAATAGAAAAAACGTAACACAAAAAAAACAGAAAGAGAGTAACCCGAACCCAATAAAAACCAAGGGTGCACTCACGTGCTCCGGACTAGTAAGCAGTGCCTGCCTCTAATAGGACACCCGTCGAGTTACTCATTGTCATGTCTAGGAAAACGGCAAATCCAGGAATAGGAATCACTACATGTCAGATCGTATTTGAGACACTGATTTCCCATAACGATCAATGGTGACAACCATAGAACTTCTGGAGAGATAACATCAACCTAGGTGCAACAAACCCTTGTTTGAGTAGTTTAGCAATATTAAATATTTCAAAACTGAGAGTTTTATAATATCAATGATATTGGTTCAATTCATTAAGCATAGATAGAATTTCTGTTTCATTTTAGGATGATGATATACAAGAGAACAGACTCTCCGACGAAAACCATGTTCCGATATAATTTTTTTGTAAGTGTTTGTTAAGTTTATTTACCTACAGTATTTATATATTTAAAATTCTTATAGGCCCGATAACATAGGTTAGTATTTATTAGTACTTAACACATATTTTTCATAAGAGACCTTAGATTGACCTTTAATCATTGTTTACCACATTTGAAACTTAAAATAAATGCATATTCCACGTCGTTTAGCAATATTCTCTGCTTATTGAACATGGTTTTATCGAGTGTTTAGCACATGCACTACAGTACTTACTTTTCAATGTGTTCAGAAGAATCCAATTGCTTTGTCGTGTGGTGGTTCCCCATTCACTTTGATCCCCGATAGTTTAGACGTTAAATGCATGTAAGAACATTCAGTACAATTCGCACACGTAAACTTTCTAACCTTTATAATTAGTTTGTGTTTTTGTCAATATGTATTGTGTTGGTCACTAGTTAGGTTATTGATGCATTAATAAACGATGTCTTAAACAGGTAGTTGCTATTTAAATTGCAGCTATTCATGCGCGACTCAGGTAAACAAACACTTCCTACTTGATTTATCTTAATAATATACCTTGTTTTATTTTCTGGCAAATTCTTGGGGAAAGGGAGTTGGCAGGGCTAAATATTATTAGTATTTCAATTCATTTTTTATATATAGGATTTTTAGTATTTTTTGTAGGGATATTTTAACCAAATAATTCTTAAATATCAAATATGTTTATTGTTATAATAAATTGTAATCATAATTGACTTTTTGGTGCACAATATTTTCTGTATAAAGCTTGGCATACCTATAAACATTTTGCTAGCTCGCTTGACAGATCATTTTCATTTTTTAACCTTTTCAAAGGAGATGACTTTAAAAATTCTTCATGAAAAAATTTGGTGTTTTAAACTTCAAAAAGACGTTGTTCACAAGAAGTCAATGTTTAAATTTAATTTGAATCTAGTACAGAGGACACTTGACATAAAGTGTAACATAAATGACGAGAGTGGATATTGCCCGATTTATTCGATTTGTACTTTCAACGGACAGGGCATGTACAAGTTCTTTTGTTCTAAAATAGATACTTGACATTGCTTATTTGTGACAAAATATAGAAAATTTCTTACATTTTATTAAACGATACTATTTATCATAAATTAACCATAAATGATCAAACTGGGAATTAGATCCATCTATCATTTGATTCGGTTTTTATCTGGAAATATGGTAAGGGAATTTAGGAGCATTTATAACTTTACTCAATAAAACGACTTGCTATATTTTCAAATGGCATTTTATTACAATTAAATAACTGATCGTGTATCGGCATGTACCTCACCTAGCATGAAAACAAGACGCTAAATATTCTTTTAATCCGGACCTGAAGATTTTAGTATCATTTAAATACTTTCTCAACTTTACTAAAATATACATAGTAGTAATATAAAGCTTATGAAGAAGATGTTTTTGCAACCTGATGTCCTTCACCACCAGAATTCATAACAAAATATTAGACAATCTAATCAATTATTGTTTATGGATGTTGTTATATAGGAACATTACTGCTGAAGTCGAAACAAAAAACTGAATGGACAACAAAATAAATAAAAATAGAACTGTGATAAAATCCGGATCGAAACAAGATCCAAACACAACACAAAGAAGAAAGAACAAGGAAAAACAAAACAACGAAAAATGATTAACCCTTATCATCCCCCTCCCCAAGCCCCCACCCCCCACCCCCCAACAAAAAAAAAAGAAAAGGGTGGTCCGTCCGAGACACCCATTGCCTTACTGATTGTACTGTTTATAAAAAGTTTGTCAGAAATAAGAAGACCTTTCTATACATTTCAAAACCTGCTGTGTAAACCTAGGTGCAACAAATCTCTGTTTGAATAGCTAAAAGGGTCAATTGCAGCAACAGATCTAGAATATTGAAATACTGATCTCAAGATCTAGCAATATATACGAGTTGCAAAATGTAAAAGCTATATGGGATGACTGACGGAATATTGCTCTATTTTGGGCGGAAAGGTGACACTGGAGAAGTTGAAGTCAACACCCTTGTCGAAGAGTTCAGTTTGTATTTTTCCATTCAAGTCTATTCGGAAGTGTCTCTTTTCTCTATCTCTCTGTGAGAGATAAAATGTAAGTAGTCAAGTAATTTAGAGTTATTAAGTGATTTTATCTATGTAGTGTAAGTGAAGTTAAAAGTCGCGGCTAGCGTCTTTTTTAAATAGACCTCTGATGAACTAAGCCAAATTTGTGTGTTTTCTGTAACTAGGTTGGGCATGAGTAGCTGCAATTTAAAGTAATGATGAACCGTTTTAAAGAAAACAAATTGAAGCAGGTCTAAACAGCTCATCTCTATTTTTAGCAATAATTGACCGAAAGGATCAAATTACATGACATAGTTAGAAAGATGGGCAGCCTTTATTTTGTCCTTTTCCCGATCTTTCTTCTGTGAATAAAGAAGCAACTTTAATTTCTGTCTATGTTTCCTATCATATTGTGGTTGATAGACAAGCCGCATCTATTTTTGTCATTGTTTTCCATCGTTGGTAGACGGAATGGCGGCTTTTACGTCTGTCCTTGTATCCTATTATTGCTCCTTTGAAAAATATGCAGCATTCGTTGTTGTTCTTATATCCGATTATTGTTCAGGAGACAGACAGGCAGCTTTTGTTTTTATCCTTATATCCGATCATTGTTTTCTGGATAGACAGAGAGCTTTGTTTTGTCCTCGTTTCCGATTATTTTTCAGTAGACAGGCAGCTTTACTTTTTTTACTCGTTTCCAATTATTCTGTATTAGACAGTCAGGTAGTTTTAGTTTTTATCATTCTTTTCCGTCATTGTTTACTGGACAGACTGGAAGCCTGTGTTTTTTTCCTTGTTTCCCATCATTGTTGATTGGACAGACAGAAGGTTTTGTTTTTATTCTTGTTTTCCATCTTTTATAGTAGAAAAACAGCATTAATATATATGTGTTTTTGTTTACCAATTAATGTTCTAGTTTTCTTAGCAAGCATTTTTTTCCATCATTGTTTAGTGGACAAATAACCAACTTTAAGTTTCCGAGTTGGAATTTCTTGCCTAATTTTGTATCAACCATTGGTGGCTAGACGATCTTCATTGGTATCCTTGATTTCCTATCACTGTTGTATTTTGTTTTAAGCAGACATCTCTCATTTATTCTGTATTTGGTTTCTATTACCACTATTGCTGGGTTTAAGGGTAGCTCAGTGTTTCGGACATAGCATTTAGTGAAATTTTGTGTCAAATTTCAATTTACCGTATTTTCTGTACCATATCGTGCAATATAATTGATATTTTATCCTTAGGACTGTAATGAGAAATGCATAATTTACAGTAATATACTGTTGACATGAAGACAGAAAATATGGTATTGACCATTTAGTACATAAATGTAGATCCTTCCAGCAAAAGCCTGTTTAAAGGGTGTGTCGTATACACTTCACTTAAAGTTGACAACGGAAAGTCATCACGTTTGTCGGTCGTAGAGTCAAGTTTGTAGTTTTCCTGAGTCTATTTCTAGAAGTAGGTCTAAGTTAGTGGCTTTGACTTTTTACTTTTGTCCGATCGAATTTGAGATGGATTTCCCCGTATATTTAACATCGTGGTGACGGCAATAGAACTTCTGAGTAACAGCAGTAGCGAGTAACAGCAGTAGCGATCGCAAGATCTAACATAAGTATACGTGTACACACCGAACTGCTGGAATTTTACTTTCGATGAATGAAGAAGTACACAATTTTGGAAAGTTGAAGTCATCACGTTTGTCGTAGGGCAAGTTTTGAGTTTTTCGAAGTCTATGCTAGTAGTATGTCTAAGTAAGATGCTGACTTAAATGTTCTGATGGTGTCTTTTGAAGCTCGCTAGGGTAGATTAAATGCCGAATTTAACAAGGTGTAGGGACCAAGCATCATCAATATACTGAATGTGAAATTAATGGTCTGGTCCAGAGTCTTTTCTTTCGTATTCAGCAGGCGTACTAAAAGTGCAAAAACAGTTCGGCGAGAATAGGATCTCAATTAGTATCATTGGAATATGAGTAGTCTGTAAAAACATGTCCTCCAAACATGACAAATGTGTTGTCAATAAGAAAACATTCGACAAATTTCGTCTCCAGTGTATTAATTATCTGATTTACGGCCACTAATGACTAAGTATGTTCTGTAATTACTTTTTGTTAGATCGTTTTGCATTTTGTTTTTGGCACATTTTCATTCATCCAAGTAATTAGTGACAAAACCGTTATGGCAGCCACTCGTTTTGATTGTTATGGTTATCAATGGGAACAATCCATCTCAATAGGTGTTACTACTGCAAAAGTTCATTGACAACGGGTTTTCCAATGGGAACGTTCCCTGACAATGTGTTTCTAAGGAGAACAATGCCCGATACATGCTTTGTTCAAATGTATTTCATGGTGTGCCCTATTCCTTGCCGATTATGTTCTCATATTCTAATGAAACTGAATGTTATCAACGTCTTATTATCAAAAAACCACTACAGAAACAGCTTCATCTACATCATTTTTAAACTTGCAGCTCGAATATACAATACAATACAATACAAGTTTATTGGCCAATTATGGGCCCTCGAGGGGCAAATACAGCACATGTATGATTATTTCAGTACATAAATAATATAGATTATAAATTTCAATGGCAAACAAATATTAATCATAGAGAATGAGAGAAAAAAAACGGTTATCATTGCACAATTTTGGTAGAGGACATCCTAAAGATGATGTGTGCAATGTTTCAAAGCAGCCCTTAATTGGTTAAAGAGAAGATTTCTTAAAATCAATTAAAATTGATTAAAAAAATGTTCAAGGAGAATAATTCCTAAACGGTTCATCAGACAATCTTGACCCTAAGTCATTTTTGTAGCCATCATAGAGCAGAACAATTAAGCAATGCAAACTTTTTCTCTAGTTCTAATAATTTTCAAGATTTTGAGGCAAAAATGTCAAAAATCATCAATTTCGACAATTAAAGGGCAATAACTCCTACAAGGAGTCATCATACAACTTCGACCCAATGGAGTGTTTGGTAGAGCTTTCTATGCCGATAAAGGCACGTCCATTCAGTTTTCCTGTATCTGTTATACTTTTTGGACTATAGGCCAAAAACTGTATTTTGACCCCTTCGTTCTATTTTTAGCCATGGCGGCAGTGTTGGCTAATCTGCGGCCATGGTTTTTGCAAACTTGGTTAAGAAAATTTGACAGATGATGTGTACAAAGATTCAAAGTAGTACTTCAGTGGTTTCAGAGGAGAAGATTTTAAAAAATCAATTACAACCGATTAAAAAAAAATGTTCAAAAAGAATAACTCTTAAATGGTGGTTAGTCAGACAATCTTGACACTAAGCTATTTTTGTAGCTCTCATAAAGCAGAACAATTAAGCAATGCTAACTTTTTCTCTAGTTCTAATAAATTTCAAGATTTTGGGGCAAAAATGTCAAAAATCATCAATTTCGACAATTAAAGGGCAATAACTGCTACAAGGAGTCATCATACAACTTTGACCCAATGGAGTGTTTTGTAGAGCTTTTGATACTGAAAAAGAAGGTCTCTTCGGTTTTTCATTATCTGTGATACTTTTTGAACTATAAGCCAAAAACTGTATTTTGACCCCCTGCTCAATTTTTAGCCATGGCAGCCATGTTGGTTGGTCTGAGGCCATGATTTGTGCAAATTTGGTAGAGGACATTTTACTGATGATGTGTGCAAAGTTTCAAAGCAATCCCTTCAGTGGTTTTGGAGGAGAAGATTTTTAAAGAAAAGTTAACGACCATGACGATGACCATGACAGACGCCAGGTGATGGCAATAGGTCAGGTGAGCTAAAAATGACTTTTCTGCACAACTATCAAGTTTTACAATAGATACCATTTCCTTTTTGAAAAATATCTCGATGATTGCAGGTAGATTTTTTTCCAAATTTTCAATTCAGAACACAGTGATTGTGCTGCAATAATTATTGGATGCACCTATTATTGACTAGTGGTAAATGATATGCAACTATTTCATCAACATACCAACTCACATACTATGTAATAGAATGGGCAGGTTTGGCATGCCATAAAACCTGGCTCAACTCACCCCATTTTTGCTCAATACTTGGTTGTTGGTTCTTATGTTTTCTGTTTCTTGGAATTTGATTTGTGGATTGTCTTTAATGAAAGTTTCCTTTGTGTTGGGTATTTTGTTATTACTTTCAATAAGTTTGATAAGGTAAAGAAATCCAAAGGAAATGTAAACGTTTTATTTTTTATTTAGTTCTTCCACTGAGAGCAAATATCTACCACAAAAAGAACATTATCACAGCTTCAGGTCAAATCTACTGACAAAATACAAAAGCTTTACAAACAAAAATTAACGATTATTTAATACAGTAAAAGAAATAAATAAAAATATATTTTCCATATACATACTGTTGAAAAAAGATTTCAGCAATTTTTGCTGAGAAAAAAACCTGTTGATATATTTCTTTACCTATGTGGTGTTCTAAGGTGTTATAATTATTAAATATATAACAGATGTGCTTTTATTAACCCCATCAAAATAATAAAAACATTACAGATTAGGACAGCATGCCCAATATGACATTAACACCATGACAACTGAATTTTCATGTTGACCCTGAATACAAGTATAATATACAACAATACATTGTTATTAAAAGTGAGTATAAATTAAATTGTTTTTGTTAATACAGATGGATCTGATTATGATAAGAACATTTATGTAAAACGAATCATAAAAAAGGACAACAGAACAACAAAAATCCTTGGAATGTAAAAAACTACATTTAAAAACCAGTATCAAATTGAATACATACTTAATCTTTCAGAAATCAAGCCTAAACATTTGTAATTCACTCCTATCTGTTTTGTAATTCACTCCTATCTGTTTTTTTATAAATTTTTTTTTAACTTACAGAAAAACACAACCAAGTTAAATGCAGTACAAACACATTGGCACAATACCCACACCTGATCCTATGGCTTATTTAAGACCTGTCAAATCTCTAAATGAAATATACCCTATGCTCTATTTTAAATTAGCAAATTTCAACCTGTATCTAATATAGTGAAAGGGAGTGACATTTGTTCATAAAACACAAAAGCACAGAACAAAAAATATTGTTTAACATTCAACAGAGATTGAATTAAATAATTTCTGCGAAAATATTCTATGTTTCAAATGCTGATGTTACTTCTCATGTGACCATTTTATAACAAATAATCCTGTAATTTTACATCATTGATACAAAACTTACAGTTGTAATGTCTTTAATGACCAAAGACAAAAGGTAAATCTATGTAAAATTGTAAACAGGCCATGTCTGAAAAAGGAAATCCTACACCATAGTACAGGCCATGTCTGAAAAAGGAAATCCTACACCATAGTACAGGCCATGTCTGAAAAAGGATATCCTACATGATGGAAGGCCATGTTTGAAAAAGGAAATTCTACACGCTAGTACAGGCCATGTCTGAAAAAGGATTATCCATTATTGCTTAAATACACTGTTATATATATATAACAAATGTATCATTAAAATAACTTATAAATACACAATGTAACAATATATAAAATGTGTAATATCACAGAATTGCTTTTGTGAGGGAAAATTTTACAGATTTTCAGGTTTAACATCATATTAACAATAAAGCAGAATATTTTTTATTTTGAGCACATATATAGATTAGTAAATAATCTTCGTGGTATTACCATAGCAATATTTCAATACAATCATCAATTTCACATCACAGTTTGAGCAATGAAGTCATAATGTTTTGTCAACATAAGAAAACGAGATTGCAGAATATCAAAAACAGAACATTTTTAGCCTATTACAATAAACACATAACCAGGTATCATAGATATAACCTCTTTATGACTTATTTTGGCAATGTTTACATGTTTAAATACAAGTGTCAAAATAACAGGCAAAAATGTCTGAATAATAAAGGTTATATTGTGTGTATATTATCAAACAGCATTTACATGTAAAGAGAAATGACAAGAGATTCATATATAATGTTTTTGCAAACATTTAAGGAACTCAGCTACTAAAAAACTAGAGGAAATGTTTCAATGGCAACATGAGGAGAAACAAGACAAGGATAACAATTAAAAGCACTTTGTAATATATATTGCTAAATAAAATCAATGTCAGTTTCTATAACTTTTTAAAGAATTCTGCACAAAGCTTCTATGATATGATCTAAAGTATCTTAAAAGAAAAATGCCAAAATAATGGTAAGCAAATCACAGCGTTCTGTAACATATCCAAAAAAATTGTTTACAACTTCCCAATAAATACTATGTATTATGTTTTGCTGTTTATTATTATTGACAGTAGCATCTAAAACCTACTTGTAACAATTAACATTGTGCAAAAATAAAGTTTAACAATATTAATTAACAATTTATCATAAATAACCATTTCTCTGTAAACAATCTTTGGCAAGTTTTTCTATATATCTACCAGTACTACATTAATAAGGCAATAATACATCTTTGTGAAAAACTCGACCAATTTGTCTAATTTATACAGTCCTAAAGAATAATCATGGTTCTGGACTCAATTCATGTCTTATACTATCTAAGAAAGATTCTCCGGTCTTTTCCATCTTTTTATGCTGTTCTTCGTATAGTTTTCTTTTTTCCTGTAATAAAATAATATTTATATTTTACATTTACTTCTTTTATCTATAAAACCATGTATTAACCCACAAAAAAGGCTGCCATGTTTTGGTTTATATGCTATATTTATGTTTATATTCAGTAGCAATACATCTAATACATACATTGATGGTATATTATTGATTGTAAATACACAGGAATCTTTGTAACATTAATGTTAAGGTTTAAATTTAAAGCATTAAATGAATTATTACTTATTAAAAGAAGTCTTTGCATCTACAGATGGTCATGTGACTGCTTCAACCCACACATTGTTTAAATACTTCAACTGCAATCACGACTTATTAGCTTAGCTTCTATTCCACAAAAAACAACTCTCAGCATAAAATAAAACAAGCTAAATAACATGGCAGAAAACAAAATGTCATTCGTTGTCACTAGGGTAAAACCAATTCTACATCCTTGTTTGTGAAGGACTCTTATACACAACAAACATTTATTTATTGGAAAGCTAAATCAAAAGTACAGTGTTAGCAAAATGTGACAATCTCGTCATAAACAGATTCCTTGAACCAACTTGGAAGAATATGATTGGACGTTTATAAGAGTGTGACACTTTTCACATATAACAGATTCAACTTGGAATAAGAATATGACATTTATAACAGTGTGACACTCTCTGCATATATACAGATTACTTGAATAACATAAAATAAGAATATGATTGGACGTTTATTGACATGAATGGCTTCAAAGCCAAATTTCCTGACCTGTTGTTTATTATATTCTACCTTACTTATGGCAAACAAAAAGCAACAATGGAAATTTAACTACAAGCGTAAACTTCCTTTTAACCATTATATTTTAATTCTAAAAACCTATAGTAAGTTGTGTTTTAATAATTTTTCAATACATTATATCTGTGTAAGCATAAAGAAGTGTTATGGAAGTATTGTAATTACACCAAATTAAACATAAGTTTAGGTACAGTGCCTTGCTGATATCACAAGGAATACCAAAAAATGATAGACACATTTACTTGTTGCTGGACAAGCTTGTATGTGACATTATTATTTGCAGTTAGGAATATCATAAATGAAGGGGACAAAATTCAGACCTCTAATTCTTTCTCATGGCTAATTCGTGATTTTTCATCCTCTGAGTCGCTGTCTCTAGCTGCCAACTTGGAGGAATCCTGGAAGAAAACACACTTCATTCAAGAAAGGCAGAAAAACAGCTTCACACGCTAGAATATTAATTAGCCACAGTGAATGTGCAAGAAAAATGTCCTTACATGAGAGCAAGTACACTTTAGAAATCTGCAATTTTTTTGGTAACTATTAAGATGTTTTAACAATTAGTAAACCCATTTTTCACTCAATAAAACAATCTCCATAAAATAAATGGGTGCAAATTTTCCAATATATATTTTGTTTTTCAATGGCTCCAATGATAATATGTGAAAGTAATTAGTAAATCATGTCAATGTTTCTATTAATGCAGGAAGTAATATTTATCAAAAATTTCCTCTTGTTTTCAATGATGTCAAACCATATACAAATATCCAGCAGCCATGAACTATTGATTAATTATTGCCCGTTTCCATGGATGTTTAAGATCGTTCAAGAATCCATAACATTATTTTCATTCATACTTAAATACTGCTGATTTACTGCTTTCAATGGAAGAAGAAAAATAGTTCTTTTAATTAAAGTCTCATTTTGACAAACATTTTTAGGATACAGATGTTAATTTTTTCAAACCCTTATTTCACAACATTAGTGATGTGTTTTTTCTTTGCATTGATTAAAAATATTTTGATTATCTTTTTTGTTGACCTTAGGTTATAATCTAAGATATTTTTAATCCAGTATAGGAAAACTCCAATATTATATATACACAACCTCACAATCTCATCATTCACTATGGCTATATTCTATGAAATGAATAAGTATATTTTTAACATAAGCTAAGTGAAAAAGTAGCAAGTTAATTAAAATGCAAATCTAGCAATGCATTCAATCCAAGACACTGGTAATTTGTTACTTATATTTAAATCAACTAAAATAATATTAAGCTGATGCATAAAATTTCCTGATTTAAAAATTGTTACACAGAATAGTTACAAAATATAAATGCATAAATGAGTTCCAAACAGGTGTAAATCTTTGTCTGATCTTTGATCAGGCATATTAAAACTGTTTCACCACAAACACATTTTTTCCAGACAATATTACTGGTCTTAACATGTTTTTTGACAGACATTTAAAATTTATGCTTTGTTTATGTAGTTAATGTCCTTTTGAGTATTAAATTTTATTATAAATATATCTTAAAATCACCCCTTTTTTAACAGAAATTGTAAGTTTCTAGGATAAAAGATGAACCCTTGCAACTGCAGCAAAAAATTACAAGAATTGCGTTATTTGAAAAAAGAACCAGAGAATATAGGATATTATTTGCATATAAAGGCAGAAATAATTAGATATACAAGTACACTTAACATAGGAACATGCATAAGCTAAATTTCATGAAGCAATACAAATGGTGGCTATTACCTACGGTACTCTTAACCAATAAAAGCTATTACACTGGAAGCATATATAGGTCTCTCTTCAGAAACAAAGGGCCCTTAGATGATGTTCCTTGCATAAACATATACGAGGCTATACTACATTATATACTTGTATAATAAATTAATGGATTGAAATGCTTACAAATTATTCAGCAGACATCATATACAGAGTAAAGTTCTCTGACACCAAAGAAGATAAAATAATGTGGCTAAAAGTTATATATGAGAAAGGGGGATAATCATTTTCAATATGCTACCTCATCATCTTTCCACATATCCTTGGTTTCTTTTGGACTGGCATTACCTTCACTCCTACAATAACAAACAATCAACGTGTAACAATACCAAAGGTGTATCTATATAATACAACAATGTCTGGTGAGTGAAAGTGAATAAAGCTTGCTATAACTAATGGCTTGCATCCAAAATAATTTAACCCAGATTTCCAAAAAAAAGATCATGAATTAATCAACCAAAAGAATAACAGACAGATTTACAGCATAGTTTACATAGTAGAATAAGAGATTTAATCTTCTACTATGTATTCAAACTTTTATCCTTTTTATTTGATACATATAAATAGTTATCTTCTTTCATAACATGAAATTTTACTTGAAAATTGTAATCAAACTTTTAATGGAACAAAAAAAAATCATTTTAATAGTACTATTTTACAGACATGAAAAATACAATATCTAGTTGTGAGCATGTGTATATGAGTCTACTAGTCACCATATATGTGCATTTTATTATAATACATCACAGTTCTTACTTTTTGTCATTTGTTCTCATTTGTGCAAAGCCACTGTAAGGATCATTCATTTCATCTTCACATGCTTTCAAAAAGTCAGCAACTTTTTTGTGGCCGTATTCTTCAGCAACATCCCGTGGGGTGCGTCCCATATCATCCTTTACGTCCAGTCTGGCTCTGTTGGCAATTAACCACTTTACACACTCAAGATGTCCCCTAAAATATATCAATTTTTTTATTAATACTGAAGTCACCACAGATCATTGTAAAACAGGTTTGTTAAATTTATGCAATATAAGAAAAAAAGCAAAACCAATATTTAAAAAAATCTTTCTTGCTTAATTAAAAAGAATTTTTATTGAAAATTTGAGTTTTTAAAATTTCATTTGAATTTTTTTAGTGCTTTGTGACTATGATACCAGTTGGTAGTATCGTTGCATTTACTTAGTGTTATCAGACTTTGCTACTTACTCCATGGAAGCTAAGTACAAAGGTGTTTTCTTGTCTGCAGATCTGCATGTAATGGCTGCTCCTAATGCTGCAAGCACCTGTTATAAATAAAATACTTCATCATAGTTGAAATGTGGAAAAATTTAAACAAGTTGGAAGAACATGGAAAGATTGAAGTGAAGCGTGAGTACATTTTTTTTTAAATGGCAATGGGTTCTGTACCAACTTTATGATATATAATATCAATATCTTAGGAATTTTTACTTTGTACAATGAGATTCTTTAATTTTGTTGAATCAACTATTAATTGGACAGAAGTATTCTATAATAAGATAAATACTGTTGCAATTCTGGGAGAAAAATTTGTCAGGTTTTTTAAATATTGGCGGTGGTTGCAGACAAGGCAATCCTTTATCACCTTATCTTTTAATTCTCTGTGCAGAAATTTTATGAATGAATGTTAGGGTAAATAAAACTAGTAAGGGCATTAAAATAACTCAAGTTAACCATAAGTTGTGTCAGTTTGTAGATTCTCCTTTAATATTGAATGGCAGCAAGAGATCTTTATTGGAAGCTTTATTTGAACTTGATTAATTCTCAAAGTTTTCAGACTTAAATATCAACCTTCATAAAACATAAGTCATATGGTTTAGATGTAAAAGGTATAGTAATGATATATTGTGTTCAGACAAAAACTTATCTTGGGATAAAACAGACTTTAAACTGTTGGGAATCTGTTTTGTTGTATCTGACAGTAAAGACAACATGAAATTTCTATCTTAGAAAAATTTAATAAGCATCAATCTTAATCTGTGCTCTCCTTGTATTTTCACTGCTAAATCTGATGTTATCTTGTAATTATTTTGTAACTTTCTTTTGGCATTTTGTAATAACAAATCAATAGACTTCAATAAATATTGAAAATTAAAAAAAAACAAAAAACAAAAAACACTTCATGCTATAATTTTTTTAGCTCAAGATGGATAAAAAGTGCTCCAAACCTAACCTTGTCACTGTTTTATATCTAGAAAACATATAGCAGACAAAAGTCTTACTAACTAAATAAACAGTATAATTAGTGTGTAAGATTACTAAGAAATAATTCATGACTGCCCATATTTTATTGATTATTTATATATAGGAAGTAATTATATATTTATGAATATTTTGCTATGCACATTAGCCGGTACCTCATGGCAAAACATTCTGGAATATAATCCTATAAATATTTAATAACAAGTGTGGACACAGAAAAATGTCTCGCCTGCATTGCGCATCAGTAACGAAAATAAATTTCGTCATAAGCATTACGTAAATAGCATTAAATATCAGCAGCGGCCTGTATACAAAATATTGTCACCATACCCTGCATAGTTACAAGGGAACAGCCGTAACCCAAAAACTTTAACGTAGTCGCTGGACCGTGAAATTGAGGTCAAGGTCAGGTGGAACCTACCAGACAGTCATGTACTATTCATCAGCAACCTATATACCAAATATTGTCATCCTACCATGTGTAGTTACAGAGGAACTGTCGTAACCCAAAAACTTTAATGTAGTCGCTGGACTGTGAAATTGAGGTCAAGGTCAGGTGACACCTACCAGACAGTCATGTACTAGTCATCAGCAACCTATATACTAAATATTGTCATCCTACCATGCGTAGTTACAGAGGAACTATCGTCACCCAAAAACTTTAACGTTGTCGCTGGACCGTGAAATTGAGGTCAAGGTCAGGTGACACCTACCAGACAGTCATGTACTAGTCATCAGCAACCTATAAACCAAATATTGTCATCCTACCATGTGTAGTTACAGAGTAACTGTCGTAACCCAAAAACTTTAATGTAGTCGCTGAACTGTGAAATTGAGGTCAAGGTCAGGTGACACCTACCAGACAGTCATGTACTAGTCATCAGCAACCTATACACCAAATATTGTCATCCTACCATGCGTAGTTACAGAGGAACTGTCGTAACCCAAAAACTTTAACGTAGTCGCTGGACCGTGAAATTGAGGTCAAGGTCAGGTGACACCTACCAGACAGTCATGTACTAGTCATCAGCAACCTATACACCAAATATTTTCATCCTAACATGCATAGTTACAGAGGAACTGTCGTAACCCAAAAACTTTAACGTAGTCGCTGGACCGTGAAATTGAGGTCAAGGTCAGGTGACACCTACCAGACAGTCATGTACTAGTCATCAGCAACCTATACACCAAATATTGTCATCCTACCATGTGTAGTTACAGAGGAACTGTCGTAACCCAAAAACTTTAACGTAGTCGCTGGACCGTGATATTGAGGTCAAGGTCAGGTGACAGGTGACTGACTGGCAAGTACTCATCACAAGCTACCTCTGGACCAAATTTGATGGACCTAGGGCTTGGGCTTACAAAGATATGAAGCAAGATGTCAAGTGTTTATGCCGCCGCCGCCGCCAGATTCCCATACATATGTCTCGCCTCCAGCGACTTTCGTCGCAGGCGAGACAAAAATCAATAAAATACAACAAGATCACAAGTAAAATGTACAAACTACTAATATGCTGTTTTGACTCGTTTTGTTAAAAAAATTGTGATAATATGTATGCCGCAGTTTGTTTTCAAAGGGTCTAAAGAATGTTATATTACAATGTATTATTTATACAGCACTATACCATTAAACAGTTAACATGTCCAGACATGGCTGCCAGATGTATAGATGTGTATCCTGTGGGTGTTTCTTCATTTAAGCTTGCTCCATTTACTGCTAACCATTTAACAACTTCTAAGTGCCCACCTTTTGTAGCTATATGCAGGGGAGTAAAACCTTTCTCATCTTTAGATCTAAAAAACATATGTATTATATTTTCTGAGACATATAGATACAATACTGATAATGTATAACATACAAATCACACATAAATACAGATTTTTAAATTTATTTCTTGTAAAAAAACTTTAAACTTTTGTACAATAAAGAATTTCAGTGCAGTTAAAAGACTTTGTGATATTCAATAGCATCATTTATTTCTTTAGTAAACAATGTTTATTAAAAAAAGGTTGAAATATATCTGGTTCGGAATTAACAGCCTTAATACTTGACACTTACGATATCATCTCTGGGAAATATTGCAGTAGTTCTTGTACCCGTTTTAGACTTCCAATCTTAGCAGCACTATGTATTGTTGGTCCTCTTAATACTCTCTTTATCTCTTCATTTTCTTCATCTTTTTTCTTTCGATTTTCTTCCTGGACAGCTTCTAATCCAACCTAAGAAATAAAATATATAACTGTTAGAAAGTAATTTTTATTAAATTCAACTTTAAATAAAGTATTATAATTTGCTGAATATAATAAGACTTATGTTTTTTATGTCTAATTAGAGGCAGGCACAATTTACTTGTCCGGAGCACCTGAGTATAACCATAGTTTTTATTGGGTACGGATTACTCACTTTCTGTTTTTGTGTTTTTGGTTTCTGTTTTGCATTGTATATGTCTGTATCTTGATTTGTAATTATCTCTTGACTTTCAGCTCGTTTTGTTTGGTCAGTTTCCTTGATATGTAACTGCCCATTGTCTAGCGACTCTTGTTGTTTGGTCAGTTTCCTTGATATGTAACTGCCCATTGTCTAGCGACTCTTGTTGTTTGGTCAGTTTCCTTGATATGTAACTACCCATTGTCTAGTGACTCTTGTTGTTTGGTCAGTTTCCTTGATATGTAACTACCCATTGTTTAGTGACTCTTGTTGTTTGGTCAGTTTCCTTGATATGTAACTGCCCATTGTCTAGTGACTCTTGTTGTTTGGTCGGTTTCCTTGATATGTAACTACCCATTGTCTTGTGACTCTTGTTGTTTGGTCAGTTTCCTTGATATGTAACTACCCATTGTCTAGTGACTCTTGTTGTTTGGTCAGTTTCCTTGATATGTAACTACGCATTGTCTAGTGACTCTTGTTGTTTGGTCAGTTTCCTTGATATGTAACTACCCATTGTCTAGTGACTCTTGTTGTTTGGTCAGTTTCCTTGATATGTAACTACCCATTGTCTAGTGACTCTTGTTGTTTGGTCGGTTTCCTTGATATGTAACTACCCATTGTCTAGTGACTCTTGTTGTTTGGTCGGTTTCCTTGATATGTAACTACCCATTGTCTAGTGACTCTTGTTGTTTGGTCAGTTTCCTTGATATGTAACTACCCATTGTCTTGTGACTCTTGTTG
This sequence comes from Limnoperna fortunei, assembly GCA_944474755.1. NCBI lineage: Eukaryota > Metazoa > Mollusca > Bivalvia > Mytilida > Modiolidae > Limnoperna > Limnoperna fortunei. The sequence goes on along the minus strand of OX104117.1, from coordinate 6,611,458 downwards.
TTTGGTCGGTTTCCTTGATATGTAACTACCCATTGTCTAGCGACTCTTGTTGTTTGGTCAGTTTCCTTGATATGTAACTGCCCATTGTCTAGTGACTCTTGTTGTTTGGTCGGTTTCCTTGATATGTAACTACCCATTGTCTAGTGACTCTTGTTGTTTGGTCGGTTTACTTGATATGTAACTACCCATTGTCTTGTGACTCTTGTTTTTTGGTCGGTTTCCTTGATATGTAACTACCCATTGTCTAGTGACTCTAGTTGTTTGGTCAGTTTACTTGATATGTAACTACCCATTGTCTAGTGACTCTTGTTGTTTGGTCGGTTTCCTTGATATGTAACTACCCATTGTCTAGTGACTCTTGTTGTTTGGTCAGTTTCCTTGATATGTAACTACCCATTGTCTTGTGACTCTTGTTGTTTGGTCGGTTTCCTTGATATGTAACTACCCATTGTCTTGTGACTCTTGTTGTTTGGTCGGTTTCCTTGATATGTAACTACCCATTGTCTTGTGACTCTTGTTGTTTGGTCGGTTTCCTTGATATGTAACTACCCATTGTCTTGTGACTCTTGTTGTTTGGTCGGTTTCCTTGATATGTAACTACCCATTGTCCAGTGACTCTTGTTGTTTGGTCGGTTTACTTGATATGTAACTACCCATTGTCTTGTGACTCTTGTTTTTTGGTCAGTTTCCTTGATATGTAACTACCCATTGTCTTGTGACTCTTGTTGTTTGGTCGGTTTCCTTGATATGTAACTACCCATTGTCTTGTGACTCTTGTTGTTTGGTCGGTTTCCTTGATATGTAACTACCCATTGTCTAGTGACTCTTGTTGTTTGGTCAGTTTCCTTGATATGTAACTACCCATTGTCTAGTGACTCTTGTTGTTTGGTCGGTTTCCTTGATATGTAACAGCCCATTGTCTAGTGACTCTTGTTGTTTGGTCAGTTTCCTTGATATGTAACTACCCATTGTCTTGTGACTCTTGTTGTTTGGTCAGTTTCCTTGATATGTAACTACCCATTGTCTAGTGACTCTTGTTGTTTGGTCAGTTTCCTTGATATGTAACTACCCATTGTCTAGTGACTCTTGTTGTTTGGTCGGTTTCCTTGATATGTAACTACCCATTGTCTTGTGACTCTTGTTGTTTGGTCAGTTTCCTTGATATGTAACTACCCATTGTCTAGTGACTCTTGTTGTTTGGTCAGTTTCCTTGATATGTAACTACCCATTGTCTAGAGACTCTTGTTGTTTGGTCAGTTTCCTTGATATGTAACTATCCATTGTCTAGTGACTCTTGTTGTTTGGTCAGTTTCCTTGATATGTAACTACTCATTGTCTTGTGACTCTTGTTGTTTGGTCGGTTTCCTTGATATGTAACTACCCATTGTCTAGTGACTCTTGTTGTTTGGTCGCTTTCCTTGCTATCTATTTTTCATACATCCACCATTGTTTTTACAACAAATGATCAATTCATTTAACTTTTACCAATTTCATGTTACCAGTCTCATGTAAATACACACCCTGATAAAAAAATCTTTAATGCAAACAAAAACATGTAACTCTGTTATAATGATGTCTGTCTTGGCACTTATAAGGAAACACCTGCCCCTTTTTCTAAGTTCACTCAAGTTTGAAATATTTCGCACAACCTTACAGAATTTAGCCAGTAAAGCGGCCTCATTATAGGATTAAACACTGAGTTTTAGGAAATTATCAATGTGTAAACTCCGGCGACTCACTCACAAACTAAATAAAGTCCGAAGGACTTTATGTCAAGTTTGCGAGGGAGTCGCCAGAGTTTACACATTGATAATTTCCTAAAACACAGTGTTTAATCCATATAATTCTGTGTAATAATCGTTACGATTTTTAAAACAGCAAAAACAGTTACAGAAACCCATCTAGACCTCAAAACGTACCTAGGCAGGAAAGCCTAGGTATTTGCAAAACATAGTACCAAAGGAATCGCGGTTCTGTAGATATTGATATATGCAATACTAAATTGTAATGGTATTATATTTTATTTGAAATCTCAATAGATTTAATTGGAAATCAAATGGGGCAGAGAAAACATTATCCCCTCTCCCTAACGATACGCTAGGAGGACGCCATCTTGTTTACATTGGATACTGAAAGTAGTCTGCTCAGAGGAAATATCGATATATAAATTATCTGAGAAGACGCCATTTAAGTGTTTTTATCCAATCAAAACACTTAATATAAATAAATTACAGCAAGAATAGAATTATCATGTTATAACTGTGTATCAAGATTCATTTTTTATTGGGGGAGGAAGCCAGAGTATATGGACAAAACACCAGACCTTTGTTAGGAAAACTGGCAATCCATGTCAGTAAAGAATTGAGCCGAGCACACCCTGCATGCAGTAAGCCAGTACCCTTAGGGCTGACAGGAACAATATTAGAGTACTAAGTACTTTAACCACACAGCCCCCTATGTATGCCCACCTTATAACCATGAATGAATTCCTGTTGTGGTTTAGTAGAGCTGCTTTCCGTTTCTGATGAGGTCTCCACAGATACATGCTTTGGGGTTGTACTCGTCTCAGTTGAAGAATCATCTTGTTTAGGATTCTCAGTCACACGTTCTCTAAATGTAAAGGTAGTTGGTCCTTGTCCCCTTGTGTCAAAAAATTCGTCTTTTTCAGGTTCTTTCAGAGGAGAGAGTGGTCTCCCCTTGCTGCTGGTATCAGCTGCAGTAGACGTTGATGAGCTACTGGAGCTGCTGGATGTCGACGAGTCTGACTCAGATCCATCATCATCAGCATTGCTACTACGACGTACCAATATACTAACTTTTGTACTCTTCTTCTTGTCATCATCGTGCTGTGAAATGCTAGATGCAGTAGTTGACGATGATAAAGAGGAGGAGCTTGAGTGGTGCTGCTTACTATTTTCTGTATCACTTTCACTTTCACTTTCTTCTAAAAGTTCTACAATAACATTTGAATTTAAAATTAATATGACAAAAGTACATTTCAAATCAAAGAAACATATTTACTTCATTCAGCATAAAACCTAGCTGCTAATTCCAATACATATAGAAACTTGTTATCACTTTTGCATGGGTCGAGTAGTGACTTTTTGTCAGTAAATTAGAATGTATTTTATTTCTAAAAACAGTACATGCACTTGAAAATAATGTCCCTTGTTGTCAAACCGATTATGCCAGGCACTTCATATAGATACCTGGGAAAACAAGGGTTGTATATTTATATTTAAAAAATTCACTTGGACTGCTCTGCATGGACAGGTAACCAACTGAAGCTGCCTAATTATATAGCTGAGGTTTTTGATGGGAAATTTGAACTTTGTTAATTAGTAGCAATCAGTGAATAGGAAAATAAATCTATATATGTACCTTGTTTTACTACAGTAAAAATTTTCTAAATAAACCTTTTAAGCCCTTAAATATATATATATATATATATATATATATATATACGTCTACAAATTAAGCCCAACACTGTTTGAATAAGATTTTTAACACTGTCAAATTTTTGCTTTCCCTCAGCGGGATTCGAACTCACACCGTTGTGACACTGTGGCACCAATTCGCCTGCACTATGTCCAGCGGTCTAGACCCCTCGGCCAAATCCGCTATATAAAAAATATAGCTTCATTAACCGGGGTGAATCGTAGACATAGACATAGTACATGTGTACTAGCGTGTGACGATGGAATATTCGTAACCAATACGTATTAATCTGACAGTAATCTAATTCACCATTTTTGTATATATTATATAGGATGACAAAGTTACTCGTCATACAGTCACAGTAAGTAAATTATATACAAACGTCTAAGTATTGTGACAACCATATAATATATCTATCCAGCGGATTTCTGAAACATCAGAAATACAGGGTTAATATCAAATATTTATATATACGTCTACAAATTAAGCCCAACACTGTTTGAATAAGATTTTTAACACTGTCAAATTTTTGCTTTCCCTCAGCGGGATTCGAACTCACACCGTTGTGACACTGTGGCACCAATTCGCCTGCACTATGTCCAGCGGTCTAGACCCCTCGGCCAAATCCGCTATATAAAAAATATAGCTTCATTAACCGGGGTGAATCGTAGACATAGACATAGTACATGTGTACTAGCGTGTGACGATGGAATATTCGTAACCAATACGTATTAATCTGACAGTAATCTAATTCACCATTTTTGTATATATTATATAGGATGACAAAGTTACTCGTCATACAGTCACAGTAAGTAAATTATATACAAACGTCTAAGTATTGTGACAACCATATAATATATCTATCCAGCGGATTTCTGAAACATCAGAAATACAGGGTTAATATCAAATATTTATATATACGTCTACAAATTAAGCCCAACACCGTTTGAATAAGATTTTTAACACTGTCAAATTTTTGCTTTCCCTCAGCGGGATTCGAACTCACACCGTTGTGACACTGTGGCACCAATTCGCCTGCACTATGTCCAGCGGTCTAGACCCCTCGGCCAAATCCGCTATATAAAAAATATAGCTTCATTAACCGGGGTGAATCGTAGACATAGACATAGTACATGTGTACTAGCGTGTGACGATGGA